>JZKD02S1998109.1:17702-31610 GCA_000966675.3 Picea glauca
GTCCCCTAGGGTTTTGATTCAACAATATTTATAAATAGATGCAAGAAATTAAACTACAACCATTCAATCAAGAAGTTTTGCAGAAAAATACTTACAAATCATCAAGAAAATAGCAGGCAAAGCCTAGTTGTAAACCTTCCTTCAAGAAAAACACCATAAATTGCCAAAAATATCCTCCTCAAACAAGTGCACCTTCCTCAAATCAGCCAATAACCCTAATAGGGCACAAAAATCAAACCTCATTAGGAGAGTCAGTGATGAGTTATGTCAAAATGAGAGTACAAACCCTCAATATATAGTGTATCAATTACCTTAATTAATTTTAGGTCATAAAAATGGCCGACAAGACCAGAATATTGTTTTTACATTAAATTGTCAAAGTAAAACCCTAACTGAGCTGTAATAAAGGTAAAATCCCCTTCAAGGGAGGCGCTAGCCCCTTTTAGGGAAAATGAGACATCCAGGAGCAAAACATTAGCCCCCTAGGGGCCTCTCCAACATGCCACACATGCCACTACTGCCCAGTCTACCTCCAAAAATGACCATGAAGCTGGATGATGTCATGGTAAGGATGGGGACACTTTGAGCCTTCCAAGGCCAACGTTCCACTAAAAAGGGGTCATTCCCCTTAGGCTAGGCTCTGCCAAAGTGCCTCTAGTGAAACGTTCTCTTCTTCTTCGGTGCAAAACCTCGATCAAACACTATCTTGTCTCTGCCTCTCTGATGGGGTCTAAAAAACCATTTGATGGGATTTTCAGCCCCATAGAGGTCCGAAATAATCATCTCCCCATGTGTACTGGTCCAAATGGTACCTTTCCATTAGGCATGGTCCTGCACATCAAAAACTAAGCCCTCTATGGGCTTATTAGTCACAGGGATCATAGCAATGTCAATCACATTTCATCATTAATATTATCAAACATATGCATAAAAACCCTGATATATCATTCAAAATCTCAAAGACATTACAAAAACTTACAATACAAGACTGAAGAAAAGGATAAGACATCCTATTAGTCTAGTGTCCACAAGAGAAGGGAGGTTCCCAGGAAGGTTTCATCCAAGCCATGTAAATGTGGTGACGTGGCTAGGGGATGTCTAGACAAGTGGGTAGAGTGAGAGCCAGAGATGCATAATGTTATCTGTGGGTGCCTTTGTAGAAGGCAAGTTGTACCCGTCATGGATGCAATTTTTTCCAAGCCCATTCTTGCCTTTATACTTTTTTTATTTGATTTTTCTTCTTCTTTATCTTTTTATTCAAGGTCTAACTAGAGGACACTGCCTTGGCATGGTGACCAGAGCTGACAGTGTTACCCACATGTACTTTCACAGGGATGAGAAGGCCGACTCGTGATTAGACCCCCTTTCCCTTGGCCATGCAACCAAAGGTCACTGCCTTGGTGTGGTAACCAGATAGTGGCAATGTCATAATGTTAGGTACCCATGAACCTAATAGGTTAGCTCAGAATGAGACCCCCTATCCTCTTGGATAGGTCTTGTTTATTATTTTTTGGGTCCCTCTTGTTTCTTGCTGAGAGGCTTTTTATTTCCTTCTTGGGGATCCCTAGGCGAGGCATATCGAGGTTTTATTTCTAGGCTTTCATCTTTTACCAGCTTCTTTTACCTTCTAGGCCTTTAGTCCCTTCCTCCCACAAGATAAGGTGCAACCCTACAAACAGTTCAATCTAATGCCCAAAGAAGGGGAATGGGATAAATGAGTGGGAGAAAAGATGAAAAAGTGGTGGTATGATGGGAGCGGATGATGGCTCTTCAGAAATCCCCCCGGTGGCAAACCAAAACCCATGGGTACAGGCTTGATAGGACACCCTGTCAATCTCCCCAAACATGGTCAAGTGGGTTAATGTAAGATCCAAGCAATCGTCAGAGATAAAAGGAGTCATATGCATATATCCAAAGGTTATAATGATCAAAAGTGACACATACCATGATACCTGGACCNACCAGCTGCTTTTACCTTCTAGGCCTTTAGTCCCTTCCTCCCATAAGATAAGGTGCAACCCTACAAATAGTTCAATCTAATGCCCAAAGAAGGGGAATGGGATAAATGAGTGGGAGATAAGATGAAAAAGTGGTGGTATGATGGGAGCAGATGATGGCTCTTCAGAAATCCCCCCGATGGCAAACCAAAACCCATGGGTACAGGATTGATAGGACACCCTGTCAATCTCCCCAAACATGGTCAAGTGGGTTAATGTAAGATCCAAGAAATCGTCAAAGATAAAAGGAGTCATATGCATATATCCAAAGGTTATAATGATCAAAAGTGACACATACCATGATACCTGGACCAATTACCTCATGGAGAAAGAGTTTTCTCTGATACAAGACCAAGCTGATGGTGATGGATGTTGTTGCTACTAACAAGATGAATCTAATGAAAGAAGAAAAGGATGGGCCCTCCAGGGCCATGCTCAGGTCAATCCTGCTCTCTGTACTCCATGTCTAGGACCTTGGGGCCTCGAGACATGATCTCTTGGTTATCCCTAGAAATCGGGGATAACATGAGAGACACACAATTGTAAAAGGGTTGGTCTTCATGTACGCAGGTTGTCCAAGGCCAACCTGCGTATGTACTTAGGTAGAGAAATAAACAGCCCACGTACATACGTGACTGTGTAATCAACAACCCGTGTAAACCTCCCTTTGTATTAAAAAAATAAAAATACAAGTATTAACTCCTCTCCAATTTTTTTATGTGATAGGATGTATGTTCACTGGAGGGAGAGAGAGCATGAGGAGCTTGGTATCTTGGTCGAGGAGGAACCTATGGCTATCGCTTCACTAAAACAATGTGGCTTATGGAAATTCTTCCAGTGTCCATTTATGAGGGAACAACAGAGGTTTCTTAACACTCTTATGGAGTATTGACATCCTGATGCAGAATATTTCATGCTGGAGGATTAATTAATGACCCCAACTATAGAGGAAATTTACTTTATGACTGAATTCTTGAGAAGAGGGGAACCGGTCAACTTGAGGAACTTTCCCCCATGGTCATTCAACATCGAGGACTATATCGGCATGTACTGAGAAGTTGGTACTGATAAAGTGGGTTCTCAAGTTCTGATTCATAATATCACCAACTTGTATCTACGGGTGATTCTACTCCTGATTGGGTGGATTACTGGATCTACAACACTCCATCAGGCCTCACATGCACATATGCACTGTGCAGTTCAGTGTTTGGAGGAAACAATATTTGATTGGAGTACTACCATTCTAGTATGGATGAGGAGACATCTCACAAAGTGTCGTAGGTGTACCAACAACAACTTCAAGTTTGGTACCCTTTTATGCTCCTTCTTCTTCGAGAGGGTGCCCAGTGTTAGTCCTAGAGAGATAGTATAGGGGCATATAGCCTCCTTCCCATCAATGAGCAGGTGAGAGGTTTTACTGCCTAGACAGGGTGGAGGAAGGATTGTAGAGGCCTTTGATGACAAATGTTTTGACTAGTTGGCAAGCCAGATTCCAGTTATAGAGGATTATCCCTATGTAGGTATCAACTTCCTCAGAGATCCAGACATGCCTCTGCCTCCTGGTGAAGAGCATAGACAGATAGGTAACATATGTTTTTGAAGTTATTAAATTTTTAATTTTAACATATATTATTTTTATGTGTGTGCCAAAGTACTTACATGTGTATCTATTATGTATAGATGTGGGACCTATTCAAACAACAAACTTTGCCAGGACTGGGTGTCATCCTTGACCCGAGGTAGTACCAGCAGCAACAGCAGGACCAATAGCTGTGGGAGGACCCCCATCTGGAGAGGCTAATAGAGTCCTACGATGAGTAGAGAGGAACCTGACTTCTCTCACTCATGTCATTCCTATGGCGAAGATCAAGGATATCCCTCAGCAATTCAACCACATTTAGTAGGTGTTCCTCAGACTTGGTGTCTTGCGAATGTCGTTGTTCACTATAGTAGGGCCAATAGGCCTAGACCTTATATAGATTCGGACCACTTACGTGCCAAGGGAACTTTTTGTACTATGTATTTTGAGGGCTTCAACCTGATGATGTATATCAATGACGTTTGAGGATTTCATGCCCACTTTTGTACTCATGACACTATTTTGGACATATAATATATATATATATATATACACATATTTTTATTTTATGGAAAAAAAAATTTTACAAATGTATTTACATGTGTATGTGTGTGCTTTTCTTTTTATATGTGAGCAAAATGCCAATCTAAAACTTGATTAAGTAGAGTATTTGTTAAATGATTAAATCTCCTAGGAACATGAATATACGTAATGTAATCAAAACATTGTTCTAAGAGACATACCCTAAGGAATCGTTGGTGAAGAGTGGGATCATAAACATGATAAACCCCATTTAAAAGGGACACAACCAATTCAACATCTAAGTAAACCTGGAGGCAAGAAATTCCATGTGACAAAGAATCACGTAGAAATTCTATCACTGCGTTGTACTCAACAACATTGTTGGTTTCTTCACCTAGAAAAATACCTTCTGAAGATAGCAACTGGCCTCCAGGTGTGAAAATCACCCAAGCTGCGGAAGCAAGCCTCCGAGTGTGTCGGCTAGCGCCATCTGCGAACCCAAAGTAAACCTCTGATTGACTTGAAATATACCATAGTGAAAAACAAGACATAAATAACTATACGTCCACAAGACAAAAAAACAAAAAACAAAATGTATAAGAGACTATACATATATACAACAAGCCACCCAGGTGACCGACCTAAGAGTATTACTTCTTAAGGTAGAGCCCATTTCTAGGCTCCACTAAAGAATTTCCATCAAAATCAACCAGATGGTAAGCGCCCTTCTCTAAGACCTCTTTCACAATGAAAGGTTCAAACCACATGGGTTTGAATTTTCCTGCCCCCAGGGGATCTTTGTCTTGATCATAGACCAAGACAAGATCTTTGATAGAAAATATGAGGGTGAATGGATTGATCGTACTAAAACTTGAATCATTTCTTATGTGCCTTGTTTTCCAAGAATTCATCACGATGTTTCTCATCAAGCTGCTTGAGATATAGAAGGCGTTCCTCAAGAGGTGAAGTGTTGGGAAGTAGCTCCACTTCCAACTTTAAAGAAGGGATATGACACTCAATGGGTAAGACTGATTCCAACCCGTATACGAGTTGAAAAGGTGAAAAACTGGTGGAATTCTTCATAGATGTTTGATAGGCACACAATGTTGAATATAACATCAAATGTCAATTTGACTTGGCCGAATTGATCGTTCATTGAATAATAGTCTTGATAAACTTATTCACGGCTTCAACCTCACCATTTTCTTGCAAGTAGTAGGGTGAGGAATGTTCCTATTTGAACGCAAGATTTGATGTTAACTTAGTCATCATTTTGTTCTCGAAGTGACTTCCATGGTTAGTGACAATATCCTTTGGGATACCGAATCTCGTGACTATCTGATTGAAAATGAAAAGGGCAGCGATTTCTCCATCATTGTTAAATGTTGGCATAGCTTTGAACCACTTCGTGAAATATTCTATTTCTACGATGATGTGACGATTCTCCCTGGCAGAATCTAAGTGACATGTAGTGAAATCAATCCCCCACTTGGTGAAGGGACCAACAACAATGACTGGAAACATAGAAGCAGGGTGTGCCTGCATCTTCCAACAAAAGATATGGCATGGGTGGAACTTCTTGACCACCTCCACACAATCCTTTATTAACGAGGGCCAAAATTAACCTACACGTAGAATCGTTTGGGATGTTTCCAACCCAAACAAATGACCACCACATGCTTCGGTGTGACATTCATTTAAAATTAGTTTTTCTTCTTCATGAGTGAGACACCATCGCAAAATGAAATATACGCCTCGACGATACAAAGTGTCATCGAGAATGAGATAATTTCTCNATACAACAAGCCACCCAGGTGACCGACCTAAGAGTATTACTTCTTAAGGTAGAGCCCATTTCTAGGCTCCACTAAAGAATTTCCATCTAAATCAACCAGATGGTAAGCGCCCTTCTCTAAGACCTCTTTCACAATGAAAGTTTCAAACCACATGGGTTTGAATTTTCCTACCCCCGGGGGATCTTTGTCTTGATCATAGACCAGGACAAGATCTTTGATAGAAAATATGAGGGTGAATGGACTGATCGTACTAAAACTTGAATCATTTCTTATGCGCCTTGTTTTCCAAGAATGCATCACGATGTTTCTCATCAAGCTGCTTGAGATATAGAAGGCGTTCCTCAAGAGGTGAAGTGTTGGGAAGTAGCTCCACTTCCAACTTTAAAGAAGGGATATAACACTCAATGGGTAAGACTGATTCCAACCCGTATACGAGTTGAAAAGGCGAAAAACTGGTGGAAGTCTTCATAGATGTTTGATAGGCCCACAATGTTGAATATAACATCAAATGTCAATTTGACTTGGCCGAATTTATCGTTCATTGAAGAATAGTCTTGATAAACTTATTCACGGCTTCAACCTCACCATTTGCTTGCAAGTAGTAGGGTGAGCAATGTTCCTATTTGAACGCAAGATTTGATGTTAACTTAGTCATCATTTTGTTCTCGAAGTGACTTCCATGGTTAGTGACAATATCCTTTGGGATACCGAATCTCGTGACTATCTGATTGAAAATGAAAAGGGCAGCGATTTCTCCATCATTGTTAAATGTTGGCATAGCTTTGAACCACTTCGTGAAATATTCTATTTCTACGATGATGTGACGATTCTCCCTGGCAGAATCTAAGTGACATGTAGTGAAATCAATCCCCCACTTGGTGAAGGGACCAACAACAATGACTGGAAACATAGAAGCAGGGTGTGCCTGCATCTTCCAACAAAAGATATGGCATGGGTGGAACTTCTTGACCACCTCCACACAATCCTTTATTAACGAGGGCCAAAATTAACCTACACGTAGAATCGTTTGGGATGTTTCCAACCCAAACAAATGACCACCACATGCTTCGGTGTGACATTCATTTAAAATTAGTTTTTCTTCTTCATGAGTGAGACACCATCGCAAAATGAAATATACGCCTCGACGATACAAAGTGTCATCGAGAATGAGATAATTTCTCGCTTGGTGTCAAATTCATCCGAAGATGAAATTAGAAAAATATCTCCTTTAATAGGTGACTCTTCGGGCATAATATCACCAGACTCGACCAGTAGTTCCAAAATCAGTTCCACAAAGACCAATGAACTTTTAGATTTCGCAGAGACAAAATCCAAGTCAAATTCTTATAGGATAACTATCCATCTACTTATTTTTCCACCAATGACCCTTTGTGTTAACACATATTGGAAAGGGTTGACAACGACAATGACTGTGGTCTTTTGAAGCAATATATTGTGACGAAACCGTTGGACAATGTGGACACCTGCCAAAGCAATTTTCTCAACATGAGAGTAGTTGATTTCCGATCCAACTAGGCCTCAGCTAATATAATATATAGCATTCTCTTCGAGCATGTCATCCACTTGAACCAAGACCATGTCGATGGTCAACTCCATAGAAGCCAAATAAAACAAGAAATATTTGTTATAATCAAGAAGTCGGATGAGAGGGGCAGACGTCAAGTCACATTTAAAGGCTTCAAAAGAGTGTTTAGCAGCTTCATCCCAATGAAATGGGACCCCTTTCTTCAAACTATGCATGAACCCTTTAGTGGTCTCAACATAATTAGCAACAAAACACTGAAGAAAATTTGCTTTCCTGTGTAAGCTCTGAAGTTGGGGTATTGTGTATGGGGGAGGAAATTTAACTATCACCTCAACCTTGAGAGGATCGACCATGATCCCTGTTGTTGACACAATGAAACCTAATAAATGATCCGACATCACACATAAAATTCACTTTTTAGGATTCAAGCAAATCCGATAGTAGCGACATCGCTCAAAGATTAGTCGTATTGGGCAAGATGATTAGATATCTTGCAAGAACGTGATGCTAGATCATCAAGGCATGCCTCGACTATGTGTTTGAGGTTGTGAAAAGTGAATGACATGGACAGATGAAAAGCGAATCCATCATTCTTTAGGCCAAAAGGAATATTTCGATACACGAAGGTACCCCAAGGACAAATAAAATCTATTTTATTGTGGTCCTTGGGTTTTATTTGAATCTCATTATATCCAAAAAAACCGTCCATGAAATAAAATACTTTGCAAACCACACACTTATCGACAATATGATCAATAAACGGGGTTGGAAAATCGTCTTTCCGGAAAGCCTTGTTCAAATCATGTAAATGGATACAAACATAAATCATTCCTTGTTTCTTGTTGACAGGAAGCGAGTTTGATACCCATTCTGTCAATTGTATGGGGTATATGAAACCAGCTTTGAAAATTTTCTCTACTTCTCCCTTGATCGTCACTGATTTTCATGGATTGACTAGACGAAGCTTCTGTCGGACTGGTTTAGCATTAGGGTAAGTCATGATTTCATGCTCGACAATTCGTGGGTCTATTGTTGGCATCTCCTTGTAAGAACAATAAAAAACGTCGCGAAACTCCTTGAATAACTCATCATAAATTTGAATCTCTTTGGGGGAGCAATCCACACTGACGAAATCATTCTCCACGACACCAAGGATTCTGGAGATACAAATAGGAAATTTTGTAGCAATGATTTCCATGTTACCATCGATGTAAAGTCCATGCGTAGCCATAGGATTGATAGGACAAGGGTTATCTCCATTAACGGTCAAAAAAAACTCTCATTCCTCTATTCTCTTAAGATCAAGAAGAAAATAAGATCTATGATGCAGATCATGCCAAGCTCTATCGGGACTAGTCATTTCCTTCAGAATCACCTCATCAGAGGGAAAGACCAATTCTAAATGATATTGAGCAACTAGAGAATCTTGAGCCCAGCTAAGCTCGAGAAATGGATCTAACTCCTGTCAAGGAGATGGATCAGCGTTGCTTGACGCTTGCTGGACAATGTTTTATGCAACCTTGGCCACAAATAAAGGCACAGCCATGACAAGGTGCCCTATTCGTTCCATCGAAGTTGATGGGGAAAGTAAATTCCACGGGTCGTGAAAATAGTCCGTTTTAAAGGATGACACTTGGAAAATCGTAGCCCTCAACTGGTTGGGAACAACCGATATAAACTTTACATCATTAGAAGGCGGTGGATAATCAAAGGTTTCCATCAATGACAGAAACAAACTGACACCTAAGTTGATATTTCCAGGCTACAGGTTATCAATCATCATGACCGTGGAAGCCCCCAATGAAGGGTCAAGATGAGAGAAGGACAACTGGTTGATGGTGACAATTCATCCTCATGAGGAAAGCACAAGAACCGAAAAACTGTGGCAACCACTGCATGCATCACATACGTCCAACTTCGTCCTAACAAAATATTGTAGTCCATAGGTGCATCAACTACTTCAAATTCAACACACACAGTTTTACCCCCTAATTTCATGGGGAAAGAAGCAGTTATTCTATGTGGTCTAAATGATCAACTCTAGTCTCTCAAAATCCATAAGAAACGTAGGCGACGGATACAAATCAGGTTAGACAATGGCCTTCCAACATTCCAATGACATCACATAAGTCGAGGCACCCTCATCAACTACTGTATGGAAAATGTTATATGTCAAAATTTTCATGGTATATGCCACTACTATCTAAAAGGCGACATGGTGAGGAAGACAAAGTTTTAAGTTGGTTGGATCGAAAATGATCGCTCCTGGATTACTAGTCTTTGTCGCTCCCAAAGAGGACAGCATAGCTTTTCTCTATGATGGGAAACTTGGGAGGACCTCCAGAGTAGAAATCGCACAAAGGGTCTGAGCCAGATCCTCTACGATGGAGTAGCTCTGAATGAACCTCGTGTTTAGATTATGAGAAGCCTTTTTAAACATACATTTAGGGATGTAAGTCATTGTCTCTCCCACTGTCTTCTCAATTTGAAGAGGATTCAATGGGTTAGTGGCATCCTTTACCTTGTCGACAGATTCCAGTGTTCCATATTCATGAGTGTTGGTGGATAAATGAGAATCGACATTCATCATGTAAATGTTCACAGTTAGGTTTTTATTAGTAGGCACAGGGGGTCCCTGATTGCACCCTATCACGCTTATGGATGTCGAAGCCTGAGCCATATTTTTCCCTTGTGGAAAAGGGTTTGTCAACACAGCAGGATATTGCTGCGCTAATATCTTCTGGGCTTCTTCAAGTTGAGGGAATAGGGGAGTCGGGTGGTCTTTCGTGCAAAGATTACATGGATACTTCAACTTCTTCTTCTTATTTTTTCCCCTGACAGCATTGTTAGCAGTATTTTTATCCCATTTACCCTTTTTTTTCTCTATTTATTCTTTCTCTCGGTCTGTTGGTTGTCCTTAGGAGTCATTTACTGCAAACTATGTACATCCGACGTCTGGGTAGCAGGGGAAAGCGAACTAGGAGTCTGGATGGCCATAGTCTGCTATATCAATAATTTTTGCAACTGATTCAACAACAAATCCATGGAATTACTTTGTGTTGAGCCCACTATGTCATCAGTGTGGGGATTAGACTTTTCTTTGGCCTTATTGAGTGTAGACTATGGCACATCAGGTAAGATATCATAGAGCATTACATACTAAGAGGAAATCAGTTCTAGATGTTGGGCTCTCATAACAGCCTCTTCCTCATAAAATACCCCAAATGTTGCTATGTCTTTGGACACACAAGGAACCAAAGACTTCAACAACCACTCAAGAAAGAAAGCAAGAGATACCTTGACCTTAATCAAACTCTTTCTTCTCTGCCATTCTCAGATATGATCGGAGATATGGTCAACCTTGGTTTTCTCGAAGTTGGCTAGCAACTCGGTGCCTACATCATATCTCACTGGTAATTGGAAATGGTTCATGAAAACCATCACCAAGTCATTAAAGTAAGAGTACCTTGAGCCATCAAGATCGATATACCACTTCGCAGCACCCCCTATAAGAGTGCGTTGAGAAAGGTGCAATTGAACGAAATCGTATTTCAACGAGTTTGACAAGCACCACAAGTGAAAGGTATTCACATGATCACCTAGATATTCACCAGGCTTTCCCTCAAATTTTAGAATATCTGAAGGAAACTTAGTTGGCATGGGGGCCCAACACAGATCATGATAGATCAGGTCATTCATTAATCTCAACAAGTCTTGCAAATGAAAGGTTTCTAGAAATGGTAGTTTTAGTTGTGGATTATTTATAGGAAAAGAGGGTCCTGGATTTTGACTGGCACTAGGTTTCTAGGAAAAATTGGACTACTGGCCAAGTTTTTGGTAAAAATCATGGCCTTGACCAGCAAAAGGAAATTTATCCTATTGAGGCATCATCAAATGACTCCCGAAATTGGACAAGATAGCTTGAATAGGGATTTCTCCTTGTGTTGTGTTCCAAGGACCTTGGTTGGGGATGGCCCTAGTCGATCCACCTGACATAGGAATAACACCTTGCCATGGGTTCCATTGAGTATGGAAGGGGTTTCCCTCGACCAAAATCCCTTGTGAGGGAAATGATCCCTGCAAAGGATTCCAAAGACCCTGTGTGGAGTATACTCCAGTTGTTTCTCCATTGAGTATGGAAGGGGTTTCCCCCAGTCGGGAAAGTGGCTGAAGAAAAATATTTTTTTCCAAACACACCAAACAAAGAGAATGACATAGATCCCACCAGGGTTGTGTAGGATGATGGTCCCAAACTTCCTCCACCAAACAAGCTATAATTATCATTAGGCCTATTTGGCTGCTGAAAAGTGATACCGAGTGAAGGGAACGGAGGAGGTATGTGACCCCCACTGTAAGGAATAGCATTAAAAGGGGAAATAGTGCCCGCTATTGATCCTTGTAAGGGAGCATTTGAGCTTCCTTCCCCCAGACCCATGGTCTATAAAATAGAGTAAGTAAGAATTGAATTTGTATCAAAGTCGAGCATCCCATATGAGAAGGGAGCATTCTAAGTGAACAAAATAGTGGTTGAAGTCATTAAATGGATCAGACAACTGCCCGAAGTTGTGGGTGTTGGGAAAATTGTGTTCCTAAATATAAAAGGTGGGGGAGGAGGTATGATTCCACCTCCAGTAGTAGTTGTAATGGGAGTACGGGGACTCCCGAATGAAGTAGCAACATTTTCTTCCATTTCCGCTCGTCGAACCAACTTGCGCTAAGAAGATGTCACCTCGGGAAGGATAATCTAAATTAAAATCGGCCCCGACAAGTCATTTATCGGAGAATTTGATGGCCTGAAAGTTGAAACCTTCAGTATCGAGGTTAGAAATGATAGATTCCTCCGATGCCAGAAAATCGCTTCTCAATGCAGGCTTGGGCACATTTTCTTGTGGCCCGATTGCTTCAAACCATCCTTCTTAATCAAGTTTTTTCCTCAACGGTGACAGAGGTGCCTCCAAAGTAACCAACAATAGGCCCTGAAGCCTTTGTGACCGACAAAGTTGTTGATCTTCCACTTTGTGAAATTATCAACTGACACAGTAAGGCTTGATTAGCATGGAACACAAAGCACCCACTAAAAGTTTCCTAGAGATAAATCAAACAGTCAACTAACTAGTGGGAAGGATGGTTACGCCAATCGACACTAGAGAAACTAACAAGTGTAAGTGCAAATCAAACATGGAAGCACCCTCTATTGGACACACCTACTGTTTTATGGAGGACTTGGCATACATGTATGGGACTCATCATTTTGTGATATTGGTGCATAGTAGTACACTCATATATGGTATTACTTTATTTTTACAACATTGGTATTTGTTTGATGCATGATTGTGGCACTTGATTCATGATGGAGACATATCATGAGTGATACATTGTTTGTCATGTTGGTGGATGCACATGATTGGCATAATTGATAGATGCACATGTTGGCATATTGGTAGATGCACATGTTGGCATATGGTGGATACATTTCATGGATGATATATTTTGGCACATTGTTGATGTACATGGTTGATGTACATGGGTGTTGTGCATGGTGGGCACATTTTGGTACATGATGCACTTGGTGTATATATTGTTTATGATTCTCTATTTTGATGACATATCTTTTGTTTCATGATGTGTGGTATATCACAAGTTTGAT
Organism: Picea glauca; assembly: GCA_000966675.3. Taxonomy (NCBI): domain Eukaryota; kingdom Viridiplantae; phylum Streptophyta; class Pinopsida; order Pinales; family Pinaceae; genus Picea; species Picea glauca. The sequence continues at coordinate 30,790 of JZKD02S1998109.1, forward strand.
GCATAAATAGGTCCAAGGATCGTCATATGGTAGCATATTGTTCATCTTGTAGAGAAGATAGGGGGAGACATACCCTTAGGGGGAGTCATTCTTCTTCCCTCGATTCTATGAGGAGATATTTATCAGACGAATACCTAGAAAAGAGACTTATATTTGAAGAAAGTGCATAGAGGCATAATTCTAGAGGGAGCATGAGAAATGTATTTTCAGCATTACATCAGATTGATATCCCTTTTTAAAAAGAGGAGAGATTTTTCAGCGGAAACAAGACAGGGGGAGCAACCCCAAGAGGAGAATGGCCCTTTGCCATTGATGTCAAAGGGAAAGAGATAATCACATTGATGTGATTGATGTCTATTGATGGGAGATATTGATGTGGAGAGATAGTCACATTGACTATTGATGAAGAGCATGCCTTGCCTACATGTTGACATCAATAATTCGTAATTGGTGTTGACATCAATGTTGGTATTTCCATCAATGCCAAAGGGGGAGATTGTTGGATCATGTTGTCAATAATGCCAATGGTTTGATTGATTGATGTCATTGATTGATGTCAAGTAATTGATTGATTGATGATTGATGAACAATGTATATGCATTGATGAGAATGATAGATGTCCAAGTGGAAACCAATTGATAAAGATGGATCATTGATATGATGCCCTTGATGAGAATGATAGATGTCCAAGTGGAAACCAATTGAGAAATATGGATCATTGATATGATGCCCTTGATGAGAATGATAGATGTCCAAGTGGAAACCAATTGATAAATATGGATCATTGATATGATGCATTGATGAAGATGGATCAATGAGTT
>JZKD02S1998120.1:10162-21810 GCA_000966675.3 Picea glauca
CCCCCTCCCGCCGTACTGCAAAATCATATCCCACATCAAGGTGTGATAAACACCCAGTAGGACACGTAGCATCCCCCACCTCAGGTGGGCCAATATCACAACCCCAACAATCCAGCAGAGTGAACGATTCTCCTCATCGGTGAGGAGGAAATTTTTCTGCAAACACGCAATCATCAGTATCAAACACCAGCTGAGTCTACTCCTATCTCTTCTGAGACAAACCCGACACCAATGGGTCCCCCATTGGTGATCCCTCGCCCTTCCGCCGAACCACCATTACGCATCCCTCACATCCCCTTGCATAGGAATGTTCACAAACCACAAGCTAGGGCTGCCCATAACTATATCTTAGTAGATGACTTAGCACAATCCCCGTCTACCATGTCAGTTCTGGAAGTCCTCCAGACTTGCCCGACAAAGCGGAAATCACTACTTTCCGCCTTGGGGGTATTCGACCCTGCTGATACTCGACTCATCACCTTTGACCTTGATAGCTATGAACCTCATCTTCCTGCTTTGGTCGCTATTCAAATACCAGTAAAAATACGGAACATCACCGTCCATCGGTGTATCATCGATGAGGGTGCATCTACATGCATCATGTCCAAAACCGTATGGCAGAAACTGGGTTCCCCGAAACTCATTCCTTCCGCCATCACATTACGAGCTTATGACGGATGACCATCATCCCCCGAAGGGCTCTTTCAAAATGCCCCCGTTGAACTCGGGGGCAAGACTATCCTCATTGACATTGAAGTTATCGACGCCCAACTCGATTACAATATCTTGTTTGGACGTAGCTACATGTATGCTATGAAGGCAGTGGCATCATCTGTCTTTTGGACAATCATGTTCCCCCACAATAGAAAGATTGTGACCATTGACCAAGTCTCACATTATGAGCCAAACCCATCTGCCAATCTCGATAACATTCTTCCCCTCATTCACACCAACAGAGATGCATATCCACTAGTAGATATGGGTCTTGGGATTTTCAAAGATCCATCCTTGTTAGGGACATACCATGGAGCACCACCACTACTTCCCCCTAATCAGGTATGCGTCGTATCCTCTAACGGAACTCACATGGAGGATGCTCATCCTCCTCAGGAGGCTTCAGTCATTCCTGACGTCTCAACAGTCGCAACATCACTCTCACAAGAGCCTCCTGCGAACCCGTCGACTCCCACAGTCCACGAATCCACACCCCCTCAAGGGCCTAGTCCCATTTGGGAGATAGTCCCCCGACCCCTCACTCAAATTCCCTTCTTTTACCCTCCACCCAGTATAGAAGCTTTCCAGGTAGCCACAATGCTCACACTACCCAATATGGTGTTAGCAATCCTAGTGTGGTACTTACATCCACCTGAGATGGTCCCTCTCCCACAGGAAGGACTCCCCATGATGATTCTTGTCCTCACTCCCACTACCCCCACTACCCCCATACTCCCTACCCCCCCTGTTACAGCTGGGGGTAGGAGAAAGAAGAAGGAGCCCACAGCTCCACTTCCTCCGCACATTCCACCACCTTGCGCCTTATGTGAGAAAGAGGGTCACCAAACCAACAACTACCCATCACTACTGGAAATTACAGAATTTAATTCCAATCAATCCAACCCCCAGCACACCCATCACTACTACTAGTCCTACTGCTACCACCCAACCTTCCAGTAGTAAAGCGTTGAGGACCAAATTTGCGTGTGTTATTTGTTCCAAGTATGGCCATTATACTCATCATTGCCCAAAACTGCCACGTTTTCGATAGACATTAGCGGTAGTATGCCAGAACTTCCAGAACAACCCATGCCCTACTACGTCCTCTTCAAACATCACTAACATTCACTATGTCACCACTACAGTCAATGAACGCATGAGATGTCCTTGCTCTCTTTGTGATTCATTGGCTCACTTTACATACCAGTGTCCAATAATCCTCGCATACAGGAAACATCAATTGGCCCTGCGTCACCAACCCGCAGCAGTAGTAATTGACCTTACTTCGTCACTCGAGGATTTTCATGTCATTTCACCCGAACCCGAGGCACTCCCAACGCCTCCTTGGTTCTTAGATGGCGTATCTGAGGATTTACCCCATAACCCACCCAACTCTCCTGTTCATTCCCCTATGGACATTATCCATCCAACCACCACGGGTACCCCTCAGTGCTTCAACATATGGTTCATGATGAGTGAACCCTCATCATCTGTTCATACCACTCCCATTGCTTCCCTAGCAGGGGGAAATCACACTAGAGCTGAGATCACTCCTCATGATCCATTATATTCTCATAATTTTCAATGAGACAAAGAAATATTGGAAGAGCTACAACACCCAGACTCTCCTTGGGACACACTACATCATCGTGCACTCTTCCTTCCACAGGAAGCCCTTATGCCTCCTAACCAAAACCCCATTTACGCAGTCAAAACCAAAGATTTTATACCATCCAGGCCCATCGATTGGTTCAACAATCCCATTCCTTCCCCTGACGCCTTTGAAGAAGGTAATCTGGCTAAAATTTCCCCCACCATTAAAATTGACATTTCCATTAAAGAGGGCATCGTCGAAGAGATCATCATTGGAGCTTCTTGCACTCCTCAAGAAATCACCGCATATAAATTCCTCTTCCAGGAATATAGGGATATTTTCGCCTGGTCATACATGGAGATGCCTAGCCTCGATCCCTCTATTGTCGAGCATCGCATCAACACCTAGCCTGAAATCACACCCGTTTGCCAGAAACAGCGACCGCTACACCCATCTAAGGCCGCGACTATCAAATCCGAAATTGATAAATTACGTACGACTGGGTTTATTTATCCCATCGCTTATACTTTATGGGTTTCCAACCCTGTACCTGTCGACAAAAAATAGGGCTCTACCCGCGTCTACACCGACTTTCGAGATCTCAATAACGCATGTCCCAAGGACAACTTCCCAACGCCTTTCATCGATCAAATTATCGATGACTGCGTCAGGCACGAATGTCTCTTCTTTATGGACGGATTCTTTGGCTATAACCAAATTCAAATTCACCCAGCTGATCAATATAAAACCATGTTCATCACTCCATGGGGTACCTTTGCATATCGTGTCATGCCTTTCATCTTAAAAAATGTCGGCGCAACCTTCCAGCGGGCGATGACATACATCTTTCACGATCTGGCTGCCATCATCCTCGCCTACTTGGACGACCTCACCGCTTGATCTAAGAAGCGCACCCAACACCTCGATGATTTATGAATCATATTTCAACAATGTCGCTAGTACAACATCCGCTTGAACCCTCTCAAGTGTGTATTCTGTGTCACCGTGGGGCGCCTCCTCGGTTTTATCGTTTCCCAAAGAGGTATTACCGTGGACCCCCTTAAAGTCAAAGCTATCACCGAAATTCCATCTCCTCAGAATTTACGACAACTGCAGAGTCTACAGGGCAAAGATAACTTCCTTAGATGCTTTGCTCCTGATTACTCCATACGTGCACACGATTTCCTCTGCTTACTATGTCACGACATCCCCTTTTACTGGGATGACTATGCCCAACAATCTTTTGATGATCTTAAAGCAACGCTTTCCAATGCACCTCTAATTAGGGCACCTGACTATAGTCGTGACTACATCCTCTACGTATCAGCATCAGCTGTATTAGTAGCCGGTGTCCTCATCCAGCTCAAAGATGACAATCGTGAACACCTCATTTACTATGTTAGTAAGAACCTCTCAGGGCCACCCTTGAAGTATAAACACGAAGAGAAACTTGCTCTTGCAGTTGTCCTCGCAGTCCAGAAACTGCGCCATTACATTCTGCTTCACATCACGAAAGTCGTCACAGATTCCAGCCCTATGCAATATTTTCTCAGTCGATGACAAATCAACGGAAAATTCACCTGATGGATCTTTATCCTTTAGGAATACGACCTCGAGTTCTCAACACCTAAGAGTAAGAAGGCCCTCGTTCTCGCCGAACTTGTCATGGCCCTTCCCTCTGACATCACCAGTGCCCCCGTCAACATTGACTTTCCTGACGAACATCTCTTTTTCATTTCTTCCAAATATCCTTGGTATGGTGAGCTCCTCGTCTACCTACGAACTCAAAATTTCAGTAATCACCTATCACGAGATGATCGTCGACGCATTCGCCATCAGGCCCCCCACAATCTCCTCATCGGTGACATCCTATATCGGCGGGGCGTCGACACCATTCTACGTCACTACCTGACTATTGATGAGGCCGACAGAGTCTTAAATGACTGCCACAGTGGCACATGTGGGGGCCATCTTTTGGGTATCTCCACGGCTCAAAATATTATCTGGGCCGGTTACTTTTGGCCTACCCTGTTTCATGATTGCATTCATGTCGTGAAACGATGTGAGCAATGTCAGCTCTACGCCAACAAAGCCCGAGCTGCCCCCACTCTTCTTCACCCTATCATTACTGTTGGGACTCAGAAATGTCGTATTTTCATCCACCTTTCCCTTCACTATTCCTTACATTTCATCGCCCAATTAAACCTTTGTCATATCATTTTCATAAATACATTTGGNGCCTTTGAAGAAGGTAATCTGGCTAAAATTTCCCCCACCATTAAAATTGACATTTCCATTAAAGAGGGCATCGTCGAAGAGATCATCATTGGAGCTTCTTGCACTCCTCAAGAAATCACCGCATATAAATTCCTCTTCCAGGAATATAGGGATATTTTCGCCTGGTCATACATGGAGATGCCTAGCCTCGATCCCTCTATTGTCGAGCATCGCATCAACACCTAGCCTGAAATCACACCCGTTTGCCAGAAACAGCGACCGCTACACCCATCTAAGGCCGCGACTATCAAATCCGAAATTGATAAATTACGTACGACTGGGTTTATTTATCCCATCGCTTATACTTTATGGGTTTCCAACCCTGTACCTGTCGACAAAAAATAGGGCTCTACCCGCGTCTACACCGACTTTCGAGATCTCAATAACGCATGTCCCAAGGACAACTTCCCAACGCCTTTCATCGATCAAATTATCGATGACTGCGTCAGGCACGAATGTCTCTTCTTTATGGACGGATTCTTTGGCTATAACCAAATTCAAATTCACCCAGCTGATCAATATAAAACCATGTTCATCACTCCATGGGGTACCTTTGCATATCGTGTCATGCCTTTCATCTTAAAAAATGTCGGCGCAACCTTCCAGCGGGCGATGACATACATCTTTCACGATCTGGCTGCCATCATCCTCGCCTACTTGGACGACCTCACCGCTTGATCTAAGAAGCGCACCCAACACCTCGATGATTTATGAATCATATTTCAACAATGTCGCTAGTACAACATCCGCTTGAACCCTCTCAAGTGTGTATTCTGTGTCACCGTGGGGCGCCTCCTCGGTTTTATCGTTTCCCAAAGAGGTATTATCGTGGACCCCCTTAAAGTCAAAGCTATCACTGAAATTCCACCTCCTCAGAATTTACGACAACTGCAGAGTCTACAGGGCAAAGATAACTTCCTTAGATGCTTTGTTCCTGATTACGCCATACGCGCACACGATTTCCTCTGCTTACTATGTCACGACATCTCCTTTTACTGGGACGACTATGCCCAACAGTCTTTTGATGATCTTAAAGCAGCGCTTTCCAATGCACCTCTAATTAGGGCACCTGACTATAATCGTGACTACATCCTCTACGTATCAGCATCAGCTGTATCAGTAGTCGGTGTCCTCATCCAGCTGGAAGATGACAATCGTGAACACCTCATTTACTATGTTAGTAAGAACCTCTCAGGGCCACCCTTGAAGTATAAACATGAAGAGAAACTTGCTCTTGCAGTTGTCCTCGCAGTCCAGAAACTGCGCCATTACATTCTGCTTCACATCACGAAAGTCGTCACAGATTCCAGCCCTATGCAATATTTTCTCAGCCGACGACAAATCAATGGAAAATTCACCTGATGGATCTTTATCCTTTAGGAATACGACCTCGAGTTCTCAACACCTAAGAGTAATAAGGCCCTCGTTCTCGCCGAACTTGTCATGGCCCTTCCCTCTGACATCACCAGTGCCCCCGTCAACATTGACTTTCCTGACGAACATCTCTTTTTCATTGCTTCCAAAGATCCTTGGTATGGTGACCTCCTCGTCTACCTACGAACTCAAAAGTTCAGTAATCACTTATCACGAGATGATCGTCGACGCATTCGCCATCAGGCCCCCCACAATCTCCTCATCGGTGACATCCTATATCGGCGGGGCGTCGACACCATTCTACGTCACTATCTGACTATTGACGAGGCCGACAGAGTCTTAAATGACTGCCACAGTGGCACATGTGGGGGCCATCTTTTGGGTATCTCCACGGCTCAAAATATTATCCGAGCCGGTTACTTTTGGCCTACCCTGTTTCATGATTGCATTCATGTCGTGAAACGATGTGAGCAATGTCAGCTCTACACCAACAAAGCCCGAGCTGCCCCCACTCTTCTTCACCCTGTCATTACTGTTGGGACTCAGAAATGTCGTATTTTCATCCACCTTTCCCTTCACTATTCCTTACATTTCATCGCCCAATTAAACCTTTGTCATATCATTTTCATAAATACATTTGGNTGATATATTGTATGAGCTCATTGTTGTTAACTCTTCACATGTTGTATTTCCCTTAGGAAATTTCATGCTTTCCTAGTTAGTGTTTCAATGCTTTCTTAGATCAGTTTGATTTCAGTAACATAGATTATATTAGATTAGTTCTACTTCAGTCTTGCATATACAGTGCGTGGGCTTCGTCAGTCTACGTACCCCGGGTTGACAATTAAATGGTTGGGCAAGTACTACAACGTTATTATAACGACATATATTTCGCCTAAATATTACCACAGGCCCCTTTTGCAAATGGGGCATTGACTTTATGACTTGTAATCCCCCCTCCAGCAATGGTCACAAATACATTGTTGTCGTCATTGATTACTTCACCAAATGGGCCGAAGCTATGCCCACTTTCAACAGCACCGCTGACACTGCAGTGTGTTTTTTCTTTAACCACGTCATATCCCGTTTTGGAGTACCACTCAAACTTGTTTCCGACCATGGGAAACACTTCGAGAATGAGATATTCGTCGAACTCCCATCTCGGTTAGGCTTCTCTCACAAGTTTTCCTCACCATATTACCCTCAGTCAAACGGACATGTTGAGGCATTGAACAAAGTCCTCAAGACCATGTTACAGCGCATGGTTAATAAACATAAAACCAATTGGCATCATATGTTATTTTCCGCGCTATGGGCTTATCAAACGGTAGTAAAGACCACTACAGGTTTCATGCCATTTCATTTAGTCCATGGGGTAGAGGAAACTCTTCCCATCGAGTGCGAAATTCCCACCGTACGCACCGCAATTGAGCTTTTACCTGACACTGCTCCGATGGAGCAGCGCTTGGTGAACTTGGAGTCTCTAGATGAAGATCGTCGATCTTCATTACAGAACAACGAGGCAGCTAAAAAACGATCCAAGGCTACCTTTGATCGCCATGTCAACCTTCGATCATTCCGCGCAGGCGACCTTGTCCTAGCCTATGATATCGCTCATGATACCTTTGTCCCTGGAAAATTCGAATCACTTTGGCATGGCCCTTACATCATCCAACACTGCCTCACCAAAGGCACATACATTCTGGCCTCCCCAGAAGGCCTCTTTCTCAAGGAACCCATCAATGGGTTATACCTCAAGAAATTTTATGCTTAAACGTAGTCATGCTACTTTAGGTTATTTTCTTGTCTAGCATTTTTTAATCTTTTTTCTCCTACCCTCTCGTCTAAACTATCCTTTGTGATATTGATAGATGCCTCTGTCACCAGCTTACCACATCGGTTATGCTGACGGTGCCAGCCGTTGGACGCAAAATCTCGCTTCAGCTACTTGGGCTCTCTACACCCCTTCACATGAAATGCTACATTCCAGCGGCATATGTTTAGGACCAACAACCAACAACCAACAACCAAGCCGAATACACTGCTGTCATTGGCCTCCTGACCGATGCCCAACATCATCATATTTGTCACCTTAGCGTTTTCCTCGACTCTCAACTAGTTGTACTCAAACTCAACAATGTTTACCGTGTACACGATCCATGCCTCTTTCGCAAATACCTGCAGGTTAGATTATTATCTCGACATTTTGATTCCATTACATTTTCACATATTCCAAGACAATTGAATCAAACAAATGATGAAATAGCTAACATGGTGTTAGATTGACATATATCACATCAAGCTACGCATACATAAACACCTCATACATCCTGTCACAGCATATAGATAGAATAGGCATCATCATCATCAACACAAAACACATGAAAACAACATTTGGATCTCAAAAATATGTATACTCATATATATATGGGCCTATCCAGCCATCTAAGTGTTTACATACAAAAATACATCGGCCCGCAAGCCCGTGCCACATCTCGGTACAAAAATCGGCTCACCAGCCTATATACAATCAAAAAATATACAATATACAATCAGGGTGCCTCTATCGCACCCCTAGCTGCCCCTCCCTCAGGAGGCGGTGGTGGCCCACCCCCACCTNTGATATATTGTATGAGCTCATTGTTGTTAACTCTTCACATGTTGTATTTCCCTTAGGCAATTTCATGCTTTCCTAGTTAGTGTTTCAATGATTTCTTAGATCAGTTTGATTTCAGTAACATAGATTATATTAGATTAGTTCTACTTCAGTCTTGCATATACAGTGTGTGTGCTTCGTCAGTCTACGTACCCCGGGTTGAAAATTAAATGGTTGGGCAAGTACTACAACGTTATTATAACGACATATATTTTGCCTAACAATTACCACAGGCCCCTTTTGCAAATGGGGCATTGACTTTATGACTTGTAATCCCCCCTCCAGCAATGGTCACAAATACATTGTTTTCGCCGTTGATTACTTCACCAAATGGGCCGAAGCTATGCCCACTTTCAACAACACTGCTGACACTGCAGTGCGTTTTTTCTTTAACAACGTCATATCCCGTTTTGGAGTACCACTCAAACTTGTTTCCGACCATGGGAAACACTTCGAGAATGAGATATTCATCGAACTCCCATCTCGGTTGGGCTTCTCTCACAAGTTTGCCTCACCATATTACCCTCAGTCAAACGGACACGTTGAGGCAGTGAACAAAGTCCTCAAGACCATGTTACAGCGCATGGTTAATAAACATAAAACTAATTGGCATCATATGTTATTTTCCGCGCTATGGGCTTATAAAACGGTAGTAAAGACCACTACAGGTTTCACGCCATTTCATTTAGTCTATGGGGTAGAGGAAACTCTTCCCATCGAGTGCGAAATTCCAACCCTACGCACCGCAATTGAGATTTTACCTGACACTGCTCCGATGGAGCAGCGCTTGGTGAACTTGGAGTCTCTAGATGAAGATCGTCGATCTTCATTACAGAACAAAAAGGCAGCTAAAAAATGATCCAAGGCTACCTTTGATCGCCATGTCAACCTTCGATCATTCCGCGCAGGCGACCTTGTCCTAGCCTATGATATCGCTCATGATACCTTTGTCCCTGAAAAATTCGAATCACTTTGGCATGGCCCTTACATCATCCAACACTGCCTCACCAAAGGCACATACATTCTGGCCTCCCCAGAAGGCCTCTTGCTCAAGGAACCCATCAATGGGTTATACCTCAAGAAATTTTATGCTTAAACGTAGTCATTCTACTTTAGGTTATTTTCTTGTCTAGCGTTTTTTAATCTTTTTTCTCCTACCCTCTCGTCTAAACTATCCTTTGTGATATTGATAGATGCCTCTGTCACCAGCTTACCACATCGGTTATGCTGACGGTGCCAGCCGTTGGACGCAAAATCTCGCTTCAGCTACTTGGGCTCTCTACACCCCTTCACATGAAATGCTACATTCCAGCGGCATATGTTTAGGACCAACAACCAACAACCAACAACCAAGCCGAATACACTGCTGTCATTGGCCTCCTGACCGATGCCCAACATCATCATATTTGTCACCTTAGCGTTTTCCTCGACTCTCAACTAGTTGTACTCAAACTCAACAATGTTTACCGTGTACACGATCCATGCCTCTTTCGCAAATACCTGCAGGTTAGATTATTATCTCGACATTTTGATTCCATTACATTTTCACATATTCCAAGACAATTGAATCAAACAAATGATGAAATAGCTAACATGGTGTTAGATTGACATATATCACATCAAGCTACGCATACATAAACACCTCATACATCCTGTCACAGCATATAGATAGAATAGGCATCATCATCATCAACACAAAACACATGAAAACAACATTTGGATCTCAAAAATATGTATACTCATATATATATGGGCCTATCCAGCCATCTAAGTGTTTACATACAAAAATACATCGGCCCGCAAGCCCGTGCCACATCTCGGTACAAAAATCGGCTCACCAGCCTATATACAATCAAAAAATATACAATATACAATCAGGGTGCCTCTATCGCACCCCTAGCTGCCCCTCCCTCAGGAGGCGGTGGTGGCCCACCCCCACCTGCCCCAGGCGGTGGTGGTGGAACACCTACAGGACCCTCCTGCCCTGGCGGCAGGCGTCCACTCGTCATCGCGGCGCGCACAGCTGCTCGTCGCACTATACCCCTCCATGGTGGCGGTAATTCGATGCACTGCTCCAGGAACCCCTTGTCCTCGATACAGATCCACATGCCCTTAGGCACGTCCTGCAACACCGTCTCAAGATGACAGAGTACATCATCCAAATCCACTCCGGCTGCCGCCGGAGGAGCATGTGATGGCCCCCCACCAGGGTCATCATATTGGCGCCTCCTCGCTGGTCTCTCGGGCTCTACCGGTTGCCCTGCGGCCTCATCCCGCCGACGCCTCTCTCCACGTGGTAGTCTCTCCGGCTCTCACTGCACCGGTACTCTCTGCAACTCCACCTCGCGTCCGTGAGGTGTCAAATTTACACAGGCACAAAACAAGAAACAAACGATCATATCAGCATCTATATCACATATGAACTAGTATATCAAAAACATAGCATAAATAAAAACCATACACAAACTCATCATACCTCGATGGTCAAAAATCTCCCCAGGAGGTAGCACCATGTTCGGATTGTCCCGGAAGTCCACCCCAGCATAGGGGTATCGGAGTATGACCTACAACATCTGCTACCATATCTGCGCCGCCTGCACAGTAAAATAATGGCCACCTTCACCACCACCGTGGCGGACCAAAACTGATGACCACAGCCTCAAACGTGGCTCTCTCACCCCTGGAGCCTCTAACAGAACCCTCGGGCACAGCATCGGCACCCTCTCCAAAAACCAAGCTACCAGGATAGAGCCGAAAGTGAACTCTCCGGTGCTTGTGGACTGACAACGGTCCAGCTGCGCGATCATCCACGCGTGTAGTGTCAACCCCCATCTGAACCGCTCACGGCCCACCACCACCCTCTCCAACAGCAATAGCTGTCCACCACTAATCCGTTGGGTCGCCAGTGACCCATAGACCCGAACAATCATCGTCGCTATGCAACGATGCACCAACAAATCTATCCCACTGACACTCACTACAGTCCCAGACATGTATTTCTTTCCTGAGCAATATCGCTTGGTGATATCTCGT
>JZKD02S1998131.1:0-15295 GCA_000966675.3 Picea glauca
CATATGTCTACCTATTCTTGGTACGTGTGCAATGCATGACTTGAGGAATTAAATAGAGGAGTGTGCTTGGCATGTGGCCACCACATGGAGTGTGCATGGTGTGTGTTGGCATGTGTCTACCTATTCTTGGCATGTGTGGGCGCATTACTTGGGTAGTTACACTTTTTTATTCTTGAACATTTTGCATGCATGGACCCCTCTCCTATTCGATAAAAAAGATATAGAGAGTGAAAAAAAAACAAGTAGTCACTCTAATTATTTTGTCAATGTTAATGAGAAGTTATGTGATTTACTCCTACATATTTTTAGTTTGCTAATTTTGATTTGCAAATTTAGTATTTTTCATAGATACACTCCATCCCTTTGCAGATTGATCTTAAATTCTGATATGCAATGTCTACACTGTTGATGTATACTTATGTGCTCTTAGTTTTAAAAAATCTGATGTTTTTATTGGCGATTCTTGATGTTTTTTGTTTCAGTTGTAGGGTAAAATCTTTGATTGTAGATATGTTAGCATGAATTAGAAAATAACATGGCATCATAGTTGTATTTCTTAGATTCTTCATCCAGTGAATAGAGATGGAAAATACCTATGAGAGCGAGTTAACTTAGCTTTTGGGTTCCTCCAAAATTGTTTTCGCCAAGCTAGGAGAGCACTTTCTCTCCCAGCCCCTTGTTTATGTTTGATTGACATTTGGAGAGATATGATTGGGTGCATGTATTCCTTGGGATCATTGTTAGAGGAGGTAGTTACCTTATGTGGAATTGAAATATTCTACATGGAACACATGTTTAGGAAAATAGAGTTGTCATAGGGCATGGATCTACCTTATTGAGGAGAGTTATGCAATAAGAGGAAGGGTGCGAAGCCCTAGGAGAAAGTAACTACCTTGTCACACATGTTGAGGAGTGTTGGGCATAGAGTACAACATGGAACACATTAATGGAGTGGCGCTTGGCATGAGGACATTTGGCTTGGAGAATGCTACACCTTGGAAGAGGAGTGCTTTGCTAACACCTAGTTGGAGGGTGCATATCTAGGAAGAGGAGCATTGGGCCCAAGGATATCATGTTTGGAGGGTGCATCATCTTGGGGGTTGGATAAACCCTAGTGTGACATTTGTACCTCCTTGTTTAGTGGAGTGTTCCATGTGGGCTTGCCTTGTAGACTCAGTCCAACGTTACTTACAGACAAATTCTATGTTTTATGTTGGACTCCCTCACCTATTATATATAAAGGGAGGAGATTGTATTTGTATGAAATGTACTAATTATTCTATCCTTGTAATTGTCTTAGAGAAGTCTTAGTGCTTATCTGATGCAAGGGAGAAATACCTAGGATTTGTGATGAAATACCCAGAAACTAAGTCTAACCTATCTTTCTTATGAATCCATTATATAGTTAAGGGTGGATTGACAAGGTGAACTTTGATGAAGTATCTTTAAATTATATTGTTTTATAAGTTCAACACAACCCACTATACCAATGGTTAAGAGCGTGTGTTTCCTCCCTGAACATCACAAGTTCAAAATCAGAAGGCTAAAGTTTGTTTTACATCACTTTGCCCAATATTTATGTACACTTATTACACAACAAGGTGTGTTCACATCCAACACTATCCATCCCTGACAATTTTGGTAACGTCCTAGCTATACCGACTTGTTTGATCAAATGGTTATACTCTTGTGTCGACATTTATCAAATTTCCCTTGAGTGTCACGGGCTTTCTTGATAATGATTTCTTACCTTTATACTATGGTGGATCTACCGTGTACATCTCTATTTGTGCCTTGTGTTCTTGCCTTGTCAACTTATGGCTACTTCTCTCCCAAAGAATTTCAATAGGAAAATTGAGTGATCAAGGGATCCCAAACCCTAATGTGGTGGTATTCCCCCATTTCAAACCGATGTCTGAATTATTCTATGACCAATAGATCATGGGCTTTGAATCCTTTTGTGTTTTCTTCCTCTAGCCCCTACAATTGTATCAAAGTTTCGTTGCCCACATCTTGGTATACAAGTAGGGCACAAGGAAGGACTCATTTTTAACTCCTTTTCTATTTTTTTCATTTATAAAAATGCTACAAGTAGAAAAAAGATGTCATTGTACATGAAGAAATGAGTAAGGGGGGTTTCATTTTACTCGGTAAAGTTACTACTAACTAATCACTAGTCATTAGTGAGTAATTTGCATTTAAATAATGAGCTAAGCACTTGGTATGTGTTCACTGCATAGAGGACTATGTTTGGTGTGTCTTAGCGTGTGGCTACGACATGGACTTTGTTTGACATGTCTTAGCATATGTCTACCTATTCTTTGTATGTGTGCAATGCATGACTTGAGGAATTACATAGAGTGTTCTTGGCATGTGGCCACCACATGGAGTGTGTATGGTGTGTGTTGGCATGTGTCTACCTATTCTTGGCACATGTGGGGTGCATTACTTGGGTAGTTCCACTTTTTTATTCTTGGACATTTTTCTTGCATGGACCCCTCTCTTATTCTATCAAAAAGAGATAGAGAGTGCAAAAGAAAAAAAGTAGTCACTCTAATTATTTTGTCAATGTTAATGAGAAGTTATGTGATTTGCTCCTACATATTTTTAGTTTGCTAATTTTGATTTGCAAATTTAGTATTTTTCATCACTACACTCCATCCCTTCACATATTGATCTTAAATTCTTATATGCAATGTCTACATTGTTGATCTATACTCCTATGCTCTTAGTTTTCAAAAATCTGATGTTTTTATTGGTGATTCTTGATGTTTTTGGTTTCAATTGTAGGGTAAAATCTTTGACTATAGCTATGTTAGCATGAATTAGAAAATAACATGGCATCATAGTTGTATTGCTTAGATTCTTCATCCAGTGAATAGAGATGGAAAATACATGTGAGAGGGAGTTAACTTAGCTTTTGGTTTCCTCCAAAAAAAAAAATCGCCAAGCTAGGAAAGCACTCTCTCTCCCAACCCCTTGTTTATGTTTGATTGACATTTGGAGATATTTGATTAGGTACATGAATTCCTTGGGATCATTGTTAGAGGAGGTAGTTACCTTATGTGGCATTGACATATTCTACATGGCACACATGTTTAGTACAATGGAGTTTTCATAGGGCATGGATCTACCTTATTGAGGAGAGTTAGGCACTAAGAGGAAGGGCACGAAGCCCTGGGAGAAAGTAACTACCTTGGCACACATGTTGAGGAGCATTAGGAATAGAGTACCACATGGCACGCATTAATGGAGTGGTGTTTGGCATGAGGAAATTTGGCTTGGAGAATGCTACACCTTGGAAGAGGAGCGCTTTGTTAACACCTAGTTGGAGGGTGCATATCTAGGAAGAGGAGCATTAGGCCCAAGGATATCATGTTTGGAGGGTGCATCATCTTGGGGGTTGGATAAACCCTAGTGTGACATTTGTACCTCCTTTTTTAGTGGAGAGTGCCATGTGGGCTTACCTTGTAGACTTATTCCAACGTTACTTATGGACAAAGTCTATGTTTTATGTTGGAATCCCTCACCTATTCTATATAAAGGGAGGATATTGTATTTGTATGAAATGTACTGAGTATTATATCTTTGTAATTGTCTCAGAGAAGTCTTAGTGCTTATGTGATGCAAGGGAGAAATACCTAGGGTTTATGATGTAAAACCTAGAAGAGACATGAACATGTATGTTAGTGAACAAGGTGATCTTGAGTCTTATAACTTTTGTGATGCAAGAGAAGAATATGTAGGGATTGTGTGATGTAAACCCTAGAGAAATAACATGGAGTGTTAGAGTAGAGGATTCTTGAATCTTGGTGCGATTCTTATATTGAAGAAGACTTGAAAATTATGTTGATGTACCCTTGATATTCCATTGTGAAAAATTTTAGAGGTATTGGTGCACGTGTGATGCAATAGAAGACAACCTAGGGTTTGTGGGATGCAAACCCTAGGCTAGAAAAAAAGCTTGGAAGGCTAGCACTAGTGTTTTCCTTAAAGACTTTGTGCGATGCAATAAGTCCTAGGGTTTGAGTAATGTAAACCCTACAGTAAGACATGAGTGCTAGAGGAGTGAAGAAGACCTATTTTTGGTGAAATACTTAGCTTGGAGAGCTTGTAGCTTGTCTCTATACTTGTGTTGATGTAAGGAAGGAATAAACCAGGGTTTTTGTGAGACAAAGCCTATACGAGACTTGGAGAGCTAGGATTGGAGTAATCATGTGAAGTGGACCTAGGGTTTGTAGCAAAGAAACCCTAGTGAATACTTGAAGCGCTTGGCTTGGAGAGTTTTTATGATGCAATCTTGGATAATCTCCTAGAAGACTTGCGTGGTGCAAGTGGGAGATAAGGGTGGACTTTTTGATGTCAATGCTAACTCATTGTTAAGCCTTTGGAATGAGACTAGGAGTAGCTTGGAATGATGACTTCTAAGTTGTGTTTGTTGGTTAGGGATTTTTCTTGATAGTGGATGCCCTATATAGGGTTTGGATGCAATTGCAGTGTCCTAGCTAGATGAATTGTGCAATCATGCATACTTAAGCCTTTTAAGGGAATTAATCATATTTGGTCATTGCCAAAGATCTTAGTAAAGAATGTCTTCCTTACTTTTCTTCATTTGCAAGGATAAAAGATTGGCCTTCTTTTTAGTGCCGAGAGATAGATACCTTATTGGAATAGATAGATAACTAGTTGGGATAGGCTCGGCCTCTTCTACCTAAGATATCTTGCAATAGACTTTTCTTCCACCTAATAATGAAGACAAAGACAAATAATAGATAAAATACAAAAGTAGATGTGCCACATGTACAATATTCCCCCAAAACAGGGAGAAATCCCACCAAAATAGTCAAGAAGAGGTCAAGGAGGCCCAACATACCTTCATGATGCAAGGTAACCTCCTCAATATGCCTCTCCAATGAAGATATATGAACCAAATATGCCAACATTTATACTCTAGATGAGGAAATTCCACATGTGGCACATGGGAGGCTCAAACATGTGGCAACTCACTAAAAATCAACTCCAATGGTCATATGTGAGGTCTTCAATGTGTAACCTCCTCCTCAAATCATGCCAACAACATCATCAAGTCAAGGGAGGCTCAATAAGGTCCACATGTTCCAAATAGATGCTCCAATGACTAAGTAATGCATCCTCCAAGGTGGACGTCTCATCAAAGTGTGTGACATGTGCCTCCAAATTTGTGAGATGGATATTCTAGGTGCATGAAGAAGGGACCTCAATTTCCTAGGTCATTGTGGAGTTTCCAATTCATTGTTAATCCACCTCGAAAGTCGTGTCTCGACATGAAAATATGTAGAGCGACCTCAAGTGATGAATACGTGTCATGAGTCCCCAAATCATTAGGAGGGTGATCACCTAGGCCAAAGAGTGACAAATACATAGGGAGATCCATGTTTAGGCATAAAATAAGTGTTCTTTCTAAGTATGACAACCTTTACAATGCACGAGCAACAATTTTACATAAGGGTAGAATGAGAAAACCTAGGGGTTCCCTAAGTCATGTGTCCTAGTTGATCCACTCCAAAACCCTTGCACACTCACCTTGACCATAAATGACCTCGATGAGATGGTTAGTACAAGCCATAAGGGCATAGACTATCTTGAAATGGGGACTAAGAGAACGGGCCATGACAAACCACAAAGGGTCTAGAGAAACCACCTAGATGAAAAAAAAACACTTTACATAGATCATTAATAATGGTCTAGTACAATACATAAGATAAATGGTCACACTTTTGGTTGATCACGATACAAATCATCATGATGGAACATTTTATCATGGAACTCTAGGATCTGACATGATCTCAAGATATGCACAAGAACTACTCATATGTTGGAACATATATGGCAAAGAAAATGAGGTATTCTTAACTGAATTTGAGGGATAGAAAATAATAAATTTAACTCCTCATATTCTTCCTTAGATGTCAAAACACTTAATAATTTTCCCTTTAACTTATGTCCAATTAGAAAGACATAAAAATTTGTAAATAGAAAAAAAGCATAAAGAACATATATAGCTACAATTCAAATATGAAAAATGATACAAGAATCATGTGGATAGTTGGAAACTTCATATATAAGCTCAAGATGAAGTACAAGTACATATCATAGGCTTATCTCAAGGCTAGTACAAAAACTCCAACTATCCAAAAAACCATAGCTCAGCCAAGATGATCCAAATAAAAGAATCTCTCCAACACAACTTCCAAGGCAAGACAACATCATCTTCTCTTCTTCTTCACAAATCCACCCTTGAGCTCTCTCAAAACCCTAATATACAATATTCATGGGATAAAACCTAACCCTCGAACTCCAAGATGCTCCAAGAAACTCCAATATTCCCAAGAAACCCTAGCACCTCAAACAAGAGAGAATACAAGTACAAGCGAAAATTTAAGAGAGAAAAGAAGGGTGCACTCCCCTCTCTTAGTCACATCTCATCACAAGAATGAATACGAGTGAGTGAATGAATATTTCATGGAAATGTTCTCTCCTTCCTCGATTTATATGAGAAGTAAGGGAGGCCAACAATACTATGTGGTCCTAAGCCCTTACAAGCAACTTACATGATCCCTTGTAGGCCACACAAGTGAGACATCCACTCTAGAGTACAAGTGTCATGCTCCAATGGTGATGTTGTGTGCAATAATGACTCCAAAGTGATGTAGTTACATAATTTAAGTCCACACCACTCCATCACAAGCCTCCATGGACTCCATCTATCCTCTAAAGCAATGTACTTCGTTGGGTCAGCTACCCCCAACAAGAACACTGTCAAAGCTCCCGATTTCCCCAAGCCATCTCCAATCCTTCAAATAGGAAACCAAGTTGTCACATGTCAACTAGGGCTTGAACCCCTTCTCTAGATGCACAAAACTCCACATCCCCTATAGGGAACTCTCTAAACAAGTGGGTCCTCCATGAGGACTATATGAGGTGTGTCCACCAAACTACCAAGAGATCTCCAATTCCCAAGGGAATAACACTAAGCCTACAATCAATTGAGGTCAAGCATCCATTGAGTACGCTATGTCAACTATCCATATCATTTGCGAACCATCTCTCATGCTCCAATCCATCTCAGAACATCCTGGGTCTGAGCATACACCATGTACCCAAAATCTCATGAAGCACCGCCAAATATGGTATAATACTTTCAAAGTAACCCAAAAATACAACATCTTCCAACCAAGCATCTATCCAGACTTACATTTATTTGGCCTCGAATGGTAACATGGTGTAATACTTTCAAAGAAACCCTAAAATCTAACATCTTCCAAGCAGTCATATATCCAAAGTTACATTTATTTGGCCTTGAATAGTAATTGGGTAGTACATTCGACTTTAAAGAAGTTCAACCCTCCTTTTCCTTCTTCCAATGGCAAGCACATGGAACTCCAAGGCTCTTTTACTTGTACCATTTTCCAAAGCACTGTATTTCTCTTTGGCTTTGCCCTTTGCCCTTCAATGCTCAGATTTTATAGACTATCTCTATTTTTTTCTTTTCTAGAAGTGGCATTAGCACTCGCACTCTGTATTGTCACTTATATACTAAGCAATCATTTTGACCTACTTTTGGCCATTTGTTGGACATTAATAAACTCTTCTTATCTTAGCTTTATCTATTTCCGAAAAAACATACTATTGCTATTATTGGAAGATTGATATATTTTATAAAAGCAAATTGCTAATATCTTTTAGAAGTTGATATTTTGTGAAAAGAAAATCAAATTTAGCCTTCAAACTTGGAGTAGACATTCAAAATTCAACTATAGAGGAAGGAGCAAGCAAAAGGATTAATCATATCACTTGGTATCGGTCTTATTCCTCTTTCACCATTCTTCTCCTTATTTTCCTTCCATGTTGTAATTTCTAAGAAGCATCCTTGTGTACTAATGGGTCAAATCTTCTTTCACCATTCTTCTCCTTATTTTCCTTCCATGTTGTAATTTCTAAGCAACATCCTTGTGTGCTAATGGGTCAAATCTTTAGTATAGCTCCACTGTAGATCTCCTTGTAGTATTCAAGAGTTATACAAGATAAGAATTTTAGGGCATGATTGTATCCCCCCTAGGCCTTTGGTTACACATGATGATGATCTGAAATTCTTCAGGAAATTTACTTGATTAAGTAGTTTTGATTAATGAAAAACAATGATCATCCTATCTTTGATTTATAGCAGATGTTTGGATGTTGAGAATTCATTCTTATGATTTCTCTCGTTTGTTTTTAGATTTGACGTTGAAAGATTTTGATTAGTAGGATTCAATGTTTGGCTTGCCCTACTAATATCTTCAAATTTTCACATATTTCGTTCCTCTACATCTCCCAAGTGGACTAAGGCACCGGCCAAGACCAAAAATCATCATTTGATATCTTCAAATTTGAGATTTGTGGGACAGATGTTGCTCATTTTATTTGCCTATTCAAAGCCTCTAATAGGGATACCCCCTATGATCCCATAGGGATACCCATAAGCCCAGATATTCATTAATGAACATTGACAAATTCACCACTGATATGAATCGGATTCTACAAGAATAATTGCCTATCGGCACAAGACTCTAGGATGATCAACACAAGAAAATTTTAAGGCTATGGATGATGAAGGGGATCAACTTGTTGGCATGAATGGCCCCATGCCATCATGATTGATATCCATTTTGTGTGTAATATATGTAAATTCGGGCAGTATATTGTTGTATGTAAGGAATAATGAGACTCTCATAATACCTTTTCCACATGGGATAAAAGACAAACAAATAAAGAAATGAACGAGAGACGAACTAGAGAGAAGTTGAAGTGTTGAGGATGTCTGACCTTCCAGTTATCCTCCCAATCAACTCAGCATTCTATATCATGTATCCCCACAATGAGAAAGGGGTTCTTTGGCTGTGAATGATGTAGAGAGGTTTCCCAAATGTCATTGAGGAGCATAGAGATGAACTAGAGAGCTTGTAACTTGTCCATTGATGAATAAATAAGAGCCTAGACGAAGCCAAAATAATGTTGGTAAATTCTGATTTTATGTGATGATGGTTTGTGACTGCATTTTTCATGAATGGCTAATGTGTGCATTGTAACTTAATGGTTGTCTAAGTTTTATTTAGCAAATGGAATTTTGTACCAGTTTGGACTTGAGCTTGTTTAATAAGAATATGGTCATTATGGGTTTGTAAGCCAACCTAATAGCGCTTTAACCATAGCCATGCATTGATTTTGTGTTGGGAAATCGACCGCCATCCTTCCGGAGCCCTTACGGATTACCTTGAGGTTTCTAATTTTGTTTTTTGAGTTGTTGGGCATATTCTCGACTAGCTGAGTGTTTTTCCTTTGTCCATAAATCATCGGCGGCATATATGTCGAAATTTGGGTTCGTGTGGATGTTAGTTAGCTACCCGTAACACATATACACATTTTTCAATTTCATCCACTACCTATTTCACCCCAAAAGAAATTTCTTTGTCATGGATTACCATACTCGACTTCCAAAACGTTTTGACTCGCCGTGGGTTGCCAAAATCACCCCAAACGTTTTATTTACAAAACAGTTCGTTGAATCCGTCCTCTACAGATTTTTACATGCTGTCGACCATCAAATTCTCCCTGCATGCTTTTCCCACAGTTGTTGGACCTTGCAAAATCCATTTTTTAATGTTTTTTCCTTCATGGTTGGTCGTCGAATCCGCCCTTTGAATAATTCTTCTGCCCACAAATCGACCGATTCCAACCAGGCTTTCCTTTTGGTCGACTTAATTTTCCCATTCGATCGATAGTCATTCTTAGTCAACCCTATTTTCCCTCACTTCGATTGGGTGTCCTTTTGGTCGGGTTTGGCTCTTTTGGTCGACCCGACTTTCGTCTAGCTCGACTTGGTCGACTTTCCCTCTTTACGACTCGACTTGACTCATTTCCTTTCCGACTCGAATTGTGGCTTGACTGGTCAATAATTTCCCATCATCCAAAGAGCCAAGGTTACAATTGTTTAACAGATAACTTTGTGTTGGTGAAACGGATAGTCTATAAACCTCCCATTTTCGGATCAACTACATCTCTAAAAAGTCTTCAATTGCTAGGGTTTCTCCCACAAGGCCATGAAGGTGATTGTGATACTATTGTTATGAACCTAATTAATCTTCTATCAATTGGGGCTCTGATATCGTTGTCGTTAGCCACCCCAGAATTCTTCTATCGTAACTGAAATCTGAAAAAAACATGAAAAATGCAAAGAGAACTAAAAACTAGAGAAGCAAGGCAATAAAAGTAACAAGGCAAAAACTTCAGCAAAATATTCAACAGTTTTAAGAGTAATAACAACAAAGAGATGAGCAATAGTAATAGCAGTAAAATACCAAATATTTCAGCCAAAACTGGACACTAGCTTTGGAGAATAGAACTCTTTATGCTGAGAAGAGAAAAAAAAATGCTCCCAAGTAAAATTATCACTAACAGAGCAGGTTATTTCTAAACATAGTATCACCTGTTGGGGAGAGTATTAGAAAGTCATGAATCCTAATACCTATGGTGACCCTTGATGTTTTAAATTCCCTCAACTTATATCCCTTTCAGAAATAATGAAGATCAATAGAAGCCACTTTCATGAGATCTACTGCATTGAAAGATGGAACAACTTGTTCTCCAAAGTCACCCTGCACTAATTACATTCAATCCAAATCTCATTACATGTGGTGAAACACATTATAGAAAAAATGAGGAATGAGTTCTCCAAAATAGTAGCTCAACTAAACATTCTAGGAGGTCTAAATCTAGTTACAATCGATAAGGCAAGAATCAATGGGGGCCAGGAATGTTGTTAGAAGACGGCAGAGGTGTCTAAATGACCCATCAATCACCATCTATCAAGTGACAGGAAAATTGAATTATGTTGGTTGATATCAATTCGAGCTTGGAGACGTTAGAATGCCTGACATGAGAGAACAAGGATGCTTAGGGACACTAGAATGCCTTGTTGATATTATGATAGCTGCGGGAGGTATTAACCTCCACATGTAACCCTGACAAGAGTAGAATATTCTGGGAAGCAAGAAGAAACCCTAAAGTATTGGACATAACCCTAGAAGACAAGTCAACTAAAGAAAATATTTAATATTGAGTTTTTAGCCTCCATAATGAGAAGTCAGCCCAGATAGCTAAGGAGGAGCAGTATAAATACAGGATGCCAGAGATCATTTGGACACACACAACTCACAATTGCAAAAATTTAGTTGTGCACAAGTCTGGAGAGCAGTTGCAACTACAGCTACTGCAACTTGTATTTTCGGTTTCAGTCTTGGACTCTCTCTTGGTTATGGTTTGTTCTTTCTGCTTGGTATGCTAACTCTCGAGAATGATACACTACCTTGATTGGCTATTAGGCCTAGGGTTTGCTTCTGAAATTATTCTTTGTCAAGGTTAAGGTGCTCGGGGGTGCCTTTGGCCTATGTTTGGGTGATAACATTGCTATATTGTCTATGGTTAAATGAGAAAACCTATTATTTGTAACAGGTTATGGGCCCACACTATCTTTGGACAGTCTAACCACTAGAAGATAGATTGGGAGGATTTGCTCAGTTATAGTTGCAATTGCAGTCAAAGTTTTTGTTGCAGCAACGAAACCCTAACCCTCTTGTTGAGGCACATTAAGTGAAGATATTGACCTAATTTTTGGATAGCCTAGTGCGCCCTAACCTAGCGTGCCTTCTGGTACTCTCAGCAAGCTAAGATGTCAAGTTTTAGTTTTTGGTCAAAGTCAAAGGTTGACCAAGTCAAACCAGTCATGACCTACTCTATGAAGTTAGAAAACAAGTTAGAAGGGGCTTCTAACTTCAGAGCATGGAAGACAAGGATTGATCTCATCCTTGCCAAGAATAAAGTGTTGGATATCGTGAAAGGAAAGATCGTGGAACCATAGGTTGAAGAAGGAAAAGAGAAGGAACCTCATAACGTTGTAGTTATGGAGGAGTTCAAATACAATGACATCAATGCCATGAGTATCATAGTGGACTCTGTAAAAGACCACTTGATACCCTACATCTCTCATCTCAACTCATCTAAGAAGATGTATGATTCCCTAACTAACCTCTTCTCGGTCAGAAACATTGGACAAGTAATGAGTCTGAAAAATGAGCTTCATGACATGAAAATGAATGATGATGGCAACATAACATCATACCTTGTGAGAATATCTTAGTTAAGATATCAACTACAAGCTATTGAAGAAATCATTTCAGAGAAGGAATTGGTAAATATACTACTCAATGGTATTCCCAAGACATGGGATACATTTTCCGCAAGCATGAACACAAGAACCGAGTATCCCACATTTGGAGAACTTTGGACTTGCTAAGCACAAGAAGAACCAAGGATTAACACAAAAGAGAAATCCCAAAAGAAATATGATGATCAAGCTTTCACAGCAAAGTTCAAGAATTTCAGGAATAAGAAGAAGTTTGGCTCAAGGAAGAAACCAAATCAAGAAAAGGATATGTCAAAGATGCAATTCTTCAACTGTTGAAAATATGGTCACTACAGGAACCATTGTCCTGAATTAAAGAAAATGAAGGAAACAGACGAAGCAACAGTTGCCAAAAAAAGGGAACCCTCAAAGAAAATCAAGCAGGATAAAACAAACTTCTTCTTCTAAGTCAAGGTAAAAATATTCTTCAAAGCTCTTGTATATATCATGCTTACATAGTTCCTGTATATATCATGTATATCTATTTCTTAGAAGAAAATATGTTCAAGGGAAAAAATACCTATGGAAGAATAAAAGGATAAGGATTGCTATTACGATGACTACAAGTCAAGCAATACACATGAAAAGATGAAGTATGTTGACAATCTTTGGTAATAATTCCTGTGGAAGCTATTATATAAGTAACAATTTCCAGATAAGATGAAATCGGAATCAAACCTGAAGAGACCCAGAAGAAATCAAAACAGAGGAAATTAGAAAAAGACTTGTGACACCTTGCAGAAGGAAATAAGAATGCAGAGGAAAGCGTGGACTATCTTAGATGGAGGGAGATGACTATAGAATTCCAAAAGAAGAGCATGCATTCATGCATGAAGCAAGGATTAGGAGGGAGTTAATCCTAAATAATATGATCCATTGAGGATTATGAAGTATTTATCCATGTTCCCATTGAAAGTAGCAGCCATGAAAAACAACATGTGTTCAGTTTGACTTTGGAAGAAGTCTTCTTTGAAAATAAGCCTTAAAGTATCCTTACTTGTCCATCTACATCCATGATCCTATGATGAAAGGAAGAAGTTGGAATCTTCAGGGCATGGAATCTATAGAAGACTCCATGGACCCAAGAGCTAAAGAGAAACATGAGGAAGAACATGAAGATTCCAAGAAAGAACGAAAAAGCTAGAACAATCAGTTATTATACTGAGAATCACAATGTAATGTTCCCACTTTGGGACATCATCACAGTGCAGAGATTTATGATGACCAGAGTAGCCAGATGGATGTTATAGCGAGTACAGGGGTATTTGAGAGGCATTGTGGGGTCCAGTTTGCATTGCTCATCATATTCCATCATTATGAGCCATTCTGCATAGGTTGGCTTTGGTTTCATTGCATTCCGACGATTTCCATGATTTTGACTATTTTGAGCTATAAGTTAATTGAAATCACTAAAGAGGTCATTTTGGGCACATTACTTGGAGGAACCTCTCAGTGTAATAGCTCATTGGAATTGGGAGGAGCAACACTACAGGATGGGATGGCTAGAAGTGACTTTCAGTGGCTAGGGAAGCCACAAGAAGAGATAAGGAGATTTTTAGAGGTAAAAAAGTTAATTAATTAATTAAATATTAATAAAATGAAAGTCAGTTTGGAGGGACAAGGTGAGCCAAAAAGTATAAAAGGAAGGCAAGGGCCTCTACTCATCATTCATGTATGTTTTATCTTTGGATTTCTGGCTTTAGCTAGTGAGCCCAACATTAGGGGTTTTGAGGGTTTTGACTTAACAAACCCTAGAGGACAATTTGGTGGTGAAAGATTCCACCTAGCTTGTCCCAAGCTTGGTCTCGGAGATGCAATATGCTCCCACACCATTCTAGTTCTAGATCTACTCAGCTACAGGAGAATTCCACATCAATGACTTGTGCAGATAGAGAGAGGGCGCACCAGTTGGGGGTTTTCAGCAAGGGGGGCACACCATTCTTGGAGAGAGATACATTGTAGGTGATTGGCGGGGCTTTTGGAGATTCTATCACCTGGGTTCTTTTTGCAGGGTCTTCACCATCATTCCTAGTGCTTTTTGAGAGATTTTTATGGCTCAGATTATTTCTTAGAGCAATGGGACGAATTGAAGAGAAGGAGGGCACTTTTGAGATTCAGATCTAGTCAGTTTGGAGGGGTTACACTTTAGATGTGACCCTGAGACTTCACCTAGTGACTTGCAGTGTCTCGATCTATATTCCTGGGGAGTTTCAAATCATTTGGAGGCCTCCTTCATCAAGGCCAAATTATCTAGGGTTTCAGTCATCTAGTGCGGCGCACCATTCAGTGGAGGAGTTCAGATCTACAAGGTTTGAGAGTGGATTTGGAGAATTGGACACCTGGGTTGTCCTTACAGTTGCCTGATCTATCAGTTGGCATATTTCTTGGGGTGATTGGACACTTTTGGTAGCAGGGCCGAATTATTGAGGGCTTTAGTATTCTAGCAGAGCGTGGCACCTTCCAGCTTGGGGGTTTAGCATTCTTACAGCCTAGATCTATTGTATTCAGTCTTCATTGTATATCTAGCCTTTGGAGGCGTGTTGGAGTCTTCTATTGGAGCATTTTGTAGCAGCTCTATTGTTTATCTTCTTGGCCATCTATTGAGCATTCCAGATCGGCATCTTCATTGTAGCAGGTTTCTATATCTTATGAATAAAAGATATTTGAGATGTTTTAGCTTGTCTATCATATTGCATATGGTTGAGGTATGTTCCATGGTTGTCTCTTTCTGTTATTTGCTGCATACACACATATAAACACATCAGTAAACCCTAAGGCCGAAATCAAGAGGCTATTCAGCAAGTGAACACAATAAACAAGTAGGACAACAAAGTGTTTGACGAAATACCTCACTCAGAAAAAGTTTTAAAAAAACACCAAAACCGTGATGATCCTTGCATAATGGCCTGGGATCATTACATTGGTATCAGAGCTTAGACTCCTGCCAGCCTGAGGGATCTTCCATAAGGAAATATGGGGTCTACAGATTTTGTTGGAATAGTTGTGAGTTGTGAAAGAGAATATCATGCACTTTGT
>JZKD02S1998131.1:15305-32553 GCA_000966675.3 Picea glauca
TTAGTCCCTAGGCTCCTTACTCAGCCCTTTTCCCACCTTCCAGCCCCTAGTTCCCTTGCCCAATCTGTGGACGCTCAGTCCCCCATCACTCTTTCATCGTGGACGGTCTGCACTGACGGTATTTATATTTTATTAATTGACCTGCATACATACAAGTACATTAACAGGCTCCTGGCCTTCAATACTTAGGCTCCCTGGCCTAACAAAACTCATAAGCCTACAGCTTATACAAAACTTGGCTCACCAGCCTATAGAACATATTTACAATTCTTTGCATATGCATGATCTGCAACGGGGCTCGGCCTTGGGGACACTACACCTCTGTCCAAGATGAAAAAGTTTGCATACTTATGAAACAAGTTGGGGCTCGTGGAGACAACTTCCTTATTGAAAAAAGAAGAGATTAATCCTAGGTTGGGAGGGAGCACTAATGTGTTATTGATTTATCGACAGTCATTTTTCAGTTCGAAAAATGGTCCAGGATGAGCAGTTGCTTTCCAGTTCGAAAAGTGGTTTGAGATTTCTTACGGACAAGCATTTTCCAGTTCAAAAAATGATCTAGATTGAACAGTCATTTTTGTAATGAAAATGGTTCGATAGATTGTTGATGTACCATAGATAGCAATCCCCTTGTGGCCAGTGTCGGGGAATGGTCTAGGACAGTCATTCTTCTTGGCAATCACTCTGTGTAGTGGTCAAGTAGAATGGTCTGCCTCACCAGGATGTCATTCTTTTGAAGTTCACAGTTGTGAGCAGTTTCGAAGAATGGTCAATTTTGGAGGTTGGTGCAGGATAGTCATTTCCATTAAGGAATGGTCCGGACAGTCATTCCATAAGGAAGACTCATTCTATCCAGGTTGCACTATGATTAGTGTTGGAGGAATGAACCAGTTAGATGAATGGTCCAGGTTCAACAATCAAGGACAAGCATTCCCTAGGGCAGATTCATTCTCTCCAGGTTGCACTATGACTAGTGTCAAAGGAATGTCCCAGTTAAGTGAATGGTCTAAACTCAGAAATCAGGGACAATTATTCTTCTATGCCTGAGAAGAATAGTCCAGATAGCCCATGGCTAATGTTTTACATTCTGAGGGAAGATACTCTTTGAAATCTCACCAGTGTGAGTGGAAGAATGGCCCAGATGACTTAGTTTATATCATGATATTGTTTTATGCGGGTTGATATCAGATGATTGCTATGGAGACTATATGTCTTTGGATAGTAGATGTATGCTACTGTGGTGGATGTGTTCCACTGGTTATGACTGTGTCGTTGATTAAGTAGTCGTGTGCCACTTGGTGTGGTTGTGTACTACTATGGATAGACACAGTTGTGTTTTATTGAATGACATTGTTTTGATTGCCATGTAGACTATCAGTAGTGTTGAAAATGATTACCAGCTAGATGGGTAGTCAATGTGTTGATGGACAAACATTCTCCAGATGGAAAATGGTCCAGGACATTTATTCTTCTAGGACGTATGTCTAGATTAGAAGAATAGTCCTTGTAGCCCATGGTGTGGCTTCCAACATCTGTTGAAATAGTTATTCATCTAGGACATATGTCCGGATTAAAAGAATGGTTCTTGTATCACCCTGTGGAGTGAGTGACTTATTCAAAATCATGCCTGATTACTCAGATGGAGTATGGCTTCGAGAGATGATTCAGTTGATGCTATTAGATGATACTGATAGCGATAATGGTGCTCGTGATCTAATCATGAAATATCTTGTATGGCTATGATGATGCTACAGGTTGAATGGTATGTTTGTGCTCAAGACCATTGCTTTGAATACCTCCCTAGCTAGGAGGGAGTGTTGATATTATGGTAGCTGCGGGAAGTATTAACCTCCACATGTAACCCTAACAAGAGTATAATATTCCGAGAAGCATTGGACATAACCCTAGAAGACATGTCGGCTAAAGGAAATATTTAATATTGAGTTTTTAGCCTCCAGAATGAGAAGTCGGCCCAGACAGCTAAGGAGGAGTAGTATAAATACAGGATGCCAAAGCTCATTTGGACACACACAACTCGCAACTGCAAAAATTTAGTTGTGTGCAAGTCTGGAGAGTCGTTGCTACTGCAGCTACTACAACTTGTATTTTTGGTTTCAGTTTTGGACTCTCTCTTGGTTATGGTTTGGACTTTCTGCTTGGTATGCTAACTCTGGAGAGTGATACGCTACCTTGATTGGCTATTAGGCCTAGGGTTTGCTTCCAGAATTATTCTTTGTCAAGGTTAATGTGCTCGGGGGTGGCTTCAACCTATGGTTGGGTGACAATATTGCTATATTGTCTATGGTTAAATGAGCACACCTATTATTTCTAAGGTGCTCGGGGGTGGCTTCGACATATGGTTGAGAGACAATATTGCTATATTATCTATGGTTAAACAAGCACACCTATTATTTCTAACATGCCTGGCAGGAGAAAAAAAGTGAAAAATGAGTTGAAGCCCATTAGAGAGAAGTTGTTACATAACATGATTGAGGACGCAAGAGAAGGAAAACATGGAGCACATAACCCAAAAAATACTAATCTCGATGGAAGTTAATTTTAAAAGAGAATTCATGATGGTCAACAACCATTTGGAGAGGACTTCTATAGACCAGGGAATTGATAAACGAACATCACGCAAATTCAGAGTGACCTTTCCAACATAAACATCAATGTATCGAAGGAATCCGGGAGCTCTCTCGGAGGATATACTATATCATTGCCTGCTGCTTGGATGGAAGACTAAAATAAAAAT
This sequence comes from Picea glauca, assembly GCA_000966675.3. Taxonomy (NCBI): domain Eukaryota; kingdom Viridiplantae; phylum Streptophyta; class Pinopsida; order Pinales; family Pinaceae; genus Picea; species Picea glauca. Next base: position 18,061 of record JZKD02S1998131.1, read on the forward strand.
GAGCAGCCCGCAGACCAACAGCAGTCTGGTGGCCACACAAAGGCTGGATAAGAAAATATTTCTAGTTTTCATACTTTTTCAAGCAGATTGTGTCTGTTTGTAGAATATGGGAGTTTGCTTCTCTTTCCAAGTTTTTATCGACAACAGAACTCTTCATATAGTTTTAAGTTTTTATCAACAAACAGAGCCCCTAGCCCCTAGTTTTGATCAATACTTAGTATATTGTTGGTCTTGGCCCTTGGGAGGGATGAAAAAGTGGAACACCCGTGGTTTTGAAGTTTTTACTGTGAACGTTACCTCTTCTGTGATTATATACGAACAAAATTTTCTTTCCAGAAAAAGAAAGACATGTTCTGTATATCATTTTAGTTTATAACACAAAAAGTACATGCGATATGCACGGATTCTTAAGAAAAATAAACATTTACTATTAATCGAAGTATAATTCATATGAATATAGTGAATTTTCATATTTCTTATTGCTAAGCATAGCAAGGTTTTAGACAGATTTGATGATTTGCAAATTCATTTTTTTAGCGAATTGGTAATAGCCAAAAAGATTGCCTCGCATTATTTTTGCATATGCATCATAGAGATTGGTATAGCTCGTACAGAGTGGAATGAGATCAACATGTATTATGCATAAAAGGCAAATGAAAAATACTACCCAGACTTGCTACTAATTCAATCCCTATCACTACATGAGTTCACTGGCAATTGGGCTACCAGGTTACTGAACAAGCCGACTGATCCATCGTTTTCTCTTCTCCATTAGGCACACTTGAAAGAATTGAACTTATAGTGGTTAAAAGAAAACTTATAAACCTCAAATCCTATCTAGTAGTGTCTCTGTGTTGCAGTTCTTCAGAAACTTGTTAAGGTCGAGTTATGATACCATCTGAAAATATTTTCATCTCGTGAACTTTTTCTCTTCCTACTTAATAGCATTATAGCACGTGGTTATAGGTTTTACATAGATTTTATACACAAAGCACATGAAACTAATTTTCCATAGATTTTGTTCATTAGCGGACACAACTGTCGTAAAATTTGCATCAATTAGAGACTATCGCTATCCGCTGAGTGTCCGAGTTAAATGGCTCGAAGGAGCTTAATACAAAAGAGATGGGCTTCCTTTAGCAGAGATGTTCCATCTTATGTTGAGTCACTGCAAATCAAGCAGCTGACTCTACCTCTAATGACATGGCTGACGAACTTCCAACAGCTCCCCTACCAGCCTCTGATACAACTTTGAGTTCCAACAGTTGTAATTGATGGACTACATAAGACATGCCTGGCCTCATGGAAGGAACATGCTGTGTACATGTGTAAACAAGGTCAACTACTTTTTGAATTTGTCCTGCATTGGGAATGTCAGTAATTACTGGATCTAATAATTCTGTATATCTGTGGGATTGAACAAGGGGTGTAGCCCACTCAAATATACTCTGCCACTCAATGCATTCCCCTGTTTGAGCAGGTTGGCGTCCACTTATAAGTTCAAGCAGCAAAACTCCAAAGCTGTAGACATCGCTTTTAGTTGTGAGTTCATTTCGGTAAACAAATTCAGGAGCAAGATATCCATGAGTCCCAGCCATCGCTGTCCTCTCATGCAAGCCCTCCCATGGTACAAATTTGGACAGCCCCACACCCAGTATATGTGCCCCAAACTCTTCATCTAAGAGCACATTGTTGGCCCGAATATCTCTGTGTACTACATGAGGTTTGACTTTGTCATGTAGAAACCTGTTCAAAAAATATCATAGAAGTTTAGAACAAATAAATGAATGCTGCATCCTACATAACAAACCAACATGAACATTTCTGCATCTGGCTATCCATTGCAGCCAAAAGAGAAACCTGTTCACAATTACTAACATTGATAATGGTAGAAAACTACATCAAAAACATTGAGTTCAAATCCACAACTTACATTCACATTGAGTTCAAATCCACAACTTACATTCGACTGTCATCAAATATGAGAACAAATATTATATGCAATAGCTGAAAATGGTCCTCAAAAGGAAGAAAAGATGGATGCTAGAAGCGATATATCATATTTACTGAATGTAGAGGACATCAAGATACTAAAAAAGTTTATACAAGTCTGAAAAAAGCATTCTTCGTAATTATAAGCATCATTGAAATATATCCAGTCTAATGCCATATCAAATGCCTGCCCCTTAGTATCACACAGACTTCTAACTATTTCCAGAGTGGCAAGTCAAGAAAGAAGAACACTGGAAAAAAATACATACGCAATGCCTTGGGCAAGTGTAGTTGCGATTCGCATTCTCATCCTCCAATCCAAACTCCTACCTCCTTTTGGTAGGTGATGTAACCATCTGTCCAAAGGACCGTTGGCTACAAATTCATAAACAATATATCGCTCACCATGTTCATAGCAGCATCCTTTGACAGCCACAAGATTGGGATGACTAAGCCGTGCTATCCGTCTAATTTCAGAGAAGAATTCTTTCTTACTCTGAAAACTAGATTTCTGTAACTTCTTAACTGCTACCAGTGAACTATCTGGCAGGACACCCCTGTATGTTCCTCCTGTCTTTGCATCTCCTAGGAGTCTATTTCCTTCACTAAAATTTTTAGTGGTCATTCTCAATTCATCATTACTGTACACCCTCCATGAAGGAGGAACAAGAGCAGCTGAAGAAGGGCTGGATATTTTCCTAGATCTCTTGCGCCTTTTGCTCTGCCTGTATGCTAGAAGCCAAATGACCACAGCAAGTGTAGTAGAGAGGATCATACCACTTACAACTGCGAGGATTACAATGTACTCCTTATGACAAGGTCCGTGTCCGCATTTATTCTCTGCTGTAGGACATACATCAGGAAATGGTCAAGAGAACCTATAGAAATTTAAATTTAGAAAAACACAGAGGATCAAGAAGGAGCATAGTCTTCTCATTCATTTACAGAAGAAAATATTTACTTCTCCATTCAATTCTGACATAAAATAGAACAAAGGATACACAGACTAGAAAAGTGCAAACTGAAAGCTATCAAAAAAAATACGCTCCCATTTATAATCTCAAATCGGAAAAGCATTTCAGTTAACAAGATAGAGACATTACCTTTGCTTAGCATGCATACAAAGTCATGGGAAGTATTGCATCTATCACCCACTAGAGCAACTTGCCCATTGGTCACTAAAGTGCAAAAGTCAGTTAGATTGGTGTTGAGGCATGAAGAATTTGAACAGTTGAGGGGAGATGGTGCCCCAGGAAAAACAGAGTTGTTCCAAAGGGTTCGATGATCACTCCATTCCCAACTAAAACCTTTTTGAGAGTTAACACCATGCCCTCCAACCCAGCACCCATTACTGGTGTTTCTGCAAAAAGTTTGCACATATTTTAGCTCCTGTACAGAAGTCAATGCAGCAAGATGACCACTGTGGTTCTGACAGACTGCCTCTGAATGGTCCCATGAACTTGCATTTGAGACGAGAAGGAAAGAGTTTTTCCTGTTTGGTGTGTTGCTCCATCCTGTTGGGCAAAGTCTGAAAAAGATCTGAAAACTGCAAATAGAACTGAAAACTAAAGCAACAAGGCAATAACTGCAGCAAAATATTCAACCGTTTTAAGAGTACTAACAACAAAGAGATGAACAATAGTAATAGCAGTAAAATACCAAAGATTTCAGCCAAAACTGGATACTAGCTGTTAACACTTACTTTGTTCTACATTGTTTTATTCCTCATTCATCCCTACTTGTCATTTCAAATTTAGTATAAGTTATAAATCTTTAGCATTATGTCGTTAAAGGTTTGATAGCTTATCTTAAAGGGATTAAAATAATGCTAGATCGAATGAATGAGATGGACTTAGTTTTGTGAGAGGGGGACAAAAGGAATTACACACATATGTTTAAATGATTGCTTGATGACATCACCTGGCTTCAAATCTTTTCATTTGAGCCATAAGTCATGTCAGCATCTATACTTCATGATTATTTAACTTAGTTGGCTAAAGATTCAAAGTCTAATCCTCCCAAGAAAGCAAATAGACAAATCTGGCCGAGCGCTACAAGAACTTCCACATGTCATTGGTCGTGATCGTTTCAAGCACCTTGGAGAGTCGTGGAAGTTGTGGATTGTACTGCAGAATTCATGAGTATGAAAAGCCGTTAGCAAGTACCAATTGTCAGCCATAGCATGCGAATATGGGTGGTCTTTTCTACACTTCAGCTGTCCAGGAGGTTACACGGATGAGGTTTTTCAAAAAACATATTTTTAAAACTGGTGCATTATTCATTACCTACAACAGCTGGTCAATTTGAATTGGCACCCACAGAACCAACAGATCCCCGATTATTCTCATTACACAGCAGACAAATTCCGTCCTTGTAGAAAAGAGTCTAGTCTTCTTGTCGCAACTGTGCATATGGGCAAGGGTGGACATGTGAATAGGAAAGAGCCCGAAGGGCCTGAGATCATGGAAGCTTATAAAGACAGTTGCCACATTTTTTATCGGACGGGTTGGTATCTTTTCTGCATGAAGCTGGATGGCCATCATTACACTACAGCCAGGGCGTTTGCTGAGAGTTTCAATGGACAATGGGCCCGAGTTGCAAACTTGGTCATGAAAGTTACATTCATTCCTTTGCCTGGATTGTAGCTAGTCATAGCCAAAAAGGGGCATGATACCTTAGACATAGGAAACAAAAAGATTTTTTCCATCATCCATCAGTTTTAATCTCAAAAACTGGATTTACCCTGGAGGTGGTATTTTCAAATTGATAGATTTCTATGCAGGATTGAAGAAGCTGCTTCTGCCAGCAATTCTAAACTATACTTTCCGGTCTGCTTAGATTGAGTTCGGGTTTGCACTCTTTTAGGCTCATTCCCTTCAGATCCGATCTTAGGGTTTGGGTTTTTCATATTCTCCTTACCTTGTTTTCTAGCAGGGACTCTGTTTTTTCCAGTGATAGTCTTTTTATTTATGATTAGACCACCCTTCTTGAATTTATTCTTCTCAGGCTTAGTAACAGGGGTTTTCTTTCTTGTAGATGACTTCTTCATAGGTTTGACAGGCTCTTCATCGATGATGATGACCTTCACTGTGATAGCAGATTTATATATTGCTTTAGACTTCATCCTGAACTTGTTTCTAGGCCTGGTGCTTCGTTTCCTTATCAAAACTCTGTACTTAGCCACGTTATCTTCAGAGGAGCTTGAGCTGGGAGGAATGACCTTTGAGGAATGATATTTCAGAGGTAAAGCAAGAAAATTCAGAGGTAAAATGTGGTAGACAACAATCTTTACCAGGATTTCAGTGCAGACAGCTCCTTGATGGCTCAATCAACAAGGCGATGTCTCAGACTGATTTTTTTCAAAGAGTAAAAACCTTAAAGAAAAATATTCATCGAAGAGTAAAACAGAAACACGACAGCTGCATTTACCAAGCCCAGGTGCTTATAATCTAAGAAGATGAAACAGGGGATAAAATGCTAAACAAAACGAAAGCAGAGCCATGTATATAACGCAAAACACAGTAAAAGAGTGAAAAATAAGGCGAAAATAACCTTCTGTATCAGCGAAAACTCGCCAGAACGGGTGACGCAGCAGCAGTGTCCACAACAGGACCAGTAGTACATACGGCTGCTGCATGACTCCGCTGAAAATTTCTTCACCTTTTTATTTCAACTGCCTGCTTAGACCTCGGGGAGGAGACTCGATCCTTCGTCCGGCTAAGTCATCCATGGATTCACACATCTCATCATCAGCCTCGCCCCCTCCTGCCCCGTAGCAACCTCGAACTCAACCATACGCAGCAACAACCTCCTCAGGCTTCAAGCCCGCTGAGAGACATCAGACCCGCATTGTGTTATCCATATCCACTTCCTGAGGAAATTCGAACCCGCGACATGCACTAAATACGCAGCGCCAACGAATTGCAAGGACTCGTGACGGATTTGGTAGAAAGACGTATGATAGCGAGATGACAGGTGGAGAGAATAGCGAAACTCTTATTAAACTAGCATACTTCTAAAGCTCTTAAATATGGGTGGGAAAGGGAGCAACTAAGTGAATATGGGTGGTTAAGTAGTTCAAAGATTAAAGTATTTGTTTTTTGAAAATGAATATAAGTACTTCAAAGATTAAAGTAATTGTTTTTTAAAATGAATATTTCAAAAGATTTTTTTAGTAGGGTAAATGTGAATGCATGTACATGGAAGGATGTGAAGAAGGAAGTTTTGAGGTTCTTGTTTATTGTTATGTCAATCTAAATTATTGTTTGTAATGGAGTTTTCAAGAACAATACAATGGTAATATATAAAAAGAATTTTCAAAGAACTATTGGGTAGGAGGAAATAGAGAGTCATTATGTATCATAACATTTTATTGGGTAATAAACTAATAAACAATTTGGGATGGAGCAATCTAGCGCGGCATTCTGCTAGTTGAACCCTAGTTTGTCGTCTCCCCGCTTGGGCCTCCCCTATGGCCTCCTCGGATCCGAACCCTGATCCTCCCCCGGATTTCCTCGACGAAGTAGACGCCTTCAAGTCTCTGGTGGGCTTGCTTGGAAATCCTCCCACGCGCCCTACTACTTCTCAAATTGTGAAAAAAATGGACCAAATCCCAGAAGTGGCAATTCCATGCACAACAGCACAAAGAAAGGCTCTCTCCTTCGCCTCCAGAGCACTCGTAGGTCAATTCATGAGGTTATGGCCTTCACCTCGTCAAATCGACCTTTGGATTGAGCAGAATTGGCACCCTTTGGTAAAGGGGCGCATTGATCGCTTCTTTTGTGGTAAGGGCTTCTATATTTTTTACTTTGAGCATAAAGAAGATAGAGATCTCATTTTTAGAAATGGCCCTTACTTCTTCGACCCAAGATGGTTATACCTAAACAAATGGAGCCCAGATTTTGACCCAGAAAATGACATTCCCTCAGCCATCTTGGTCTGGGTGCGGCTACCACACTTACCATTTTATTGGAGATCAAACGAAGTTCTAAAAATCATTGGAAACACATTGGGAAAATTTATCGACAGCGCTCAACCCAAATCTAGTATGTATTCTTGTGCCAGGAATTGTGTGGAAGTAGATCTAGAAAAAGGACTCCCGGAGGCAATCAAGTTAAAGCTAGACGACTGGACCTACATTCAGAAGCTAGACTATGAGCAGCTCCCATTCAAATGCAAGTCTTGTCATGAATAAGACCACTTTGCTAGAAACTTCCCTAGTAACAAACAAGCTAAAGAAGTTGATGCCACACAACAACAAGAAGGCCGGTAGCAGGTCATACACTGGAAAAGGAATAGGCCCTGGCCCTGGATCTTGAGGATCTACCCTCAAACCGGGTTCCTCTCGCCAAAACCCTCCTGTCAAATCCCTCCCTAAAAAAATTTCTCCTAACCCCACCATCAATCCCCCCACGCCCATTCAAAACTCCTTTGAAACTCTAGGCAAACCATCCTCAAAGAAAAACCCCTCTTATGGGCCTGTGTTAGAACTTTTATCTTTTTCTACCCCAACTTTAGAAAGAATGGCAGAAGAATCAGTTGACAAGGAATCCTCAAAGGAGGACACTCAAGAAGAGGAACCACAAGAACCTGAAGAATATTTATTAAAATCCCAATCCAACCAAGATGTGGAGGAAGGAGAACTCCCCCCAATAAACCCAAAAATTATGGTTGGAGATCAAACAAAGAAGTTAGAGAAGAAATGGTATCAAAAGAAAAGGCACAAGGTAAGCAACTCTCTATAGAAAACCCCATGCATACTTCAACACGCAGAGGAGGATCTAAGGGATCTGATCTCCCGACCCACGACAGTCAGGCCTCCTCTACCCCCCATCTATGAATCTCCTCTCCTGGAACTGTAGGGGCTTTGGCAATAAATCCAAAGTTGAAGCCCTAAGAGATCTCAAAACTATGGCCAACCCCTCAGTAATCCTACTACAGGAGACAAAAATGGAGGCGTCAATGATCCTAGAAACAACGAAGAAAAAAATTTTAAATCTAGCGTTGGAGTAGTTGTAAGCTCTCAAGGAGCCTCTAGTGGCATAGCAACCCTCTGGGACGAGAAGATCTGGACTCTTGAGGTAACTCTAGAAACTCAAAGCTGGCTTAATTGTTCTTAAAAATAAGGACTCCAGTAACATCATCTTAGTTATTAATGTTCATATGCCCAGCCCAGGGGAAAAGAAAGGAGGTAGTAAAATCAGAGACCCCTTCTCTGAAAATCTAATCAATCTCATCTCAGATTGGGATCTGCAGGACATCAAGCTGTCTAAGGGAAAGTACACCTGGAACAACAGGCACTGCGGTATCTGCAATATAGCAGTTTGGCTTAACTGTTTCCTCATCAACAATAATTTCCTTCTCTCCCCCAATAAATCTCCTCCCATATCCTCTCGTCTATTGTCTCCGATCATAACCCAATCTCCTTGAAATTCAACAACCCGCAGAACTTTGGATCTCTACCCTTCCACTTTAATCCTCTCTGGATTGAAAACCCAATTATCCCACCCCTCATTCACAAAGTGTGGTCCTCCCCTTTCTTTGGGTCTCTGAATTATATATGGGAATGCAAGCTAAAGGCAGTGAAAACAACTCTCCAAGATTGGGTGAAAGCTTCATACATCCCTCTGCATCAAGAAAGACAAGAAAGGGTTGAACTTATGTCGAAAATTCAATAACGGTTAGAAGAAGATGAACTCACTGAGTCACTTATGAATCAAGAAAAAGAAGCCAATCAACAACGTCATCACTCCCTGTGAAGAGAAGAGGAACACTGGAAACTAAAGTCCATAAGTCTTTGGCTAAAAGAAGGGGAGTCAAATACCTCCTTCTTCCACAAACAAGCACAAAATCAGAAGAAAAAAGATACAGTTACTTCCATCCTTTCAAATACTGGAAAACAACTTGATACCTTTGAACAAGTCAAAGAAGTAGCCTTTCAACACTTTGATTCCCTATATTAGCATCCAAGCAATGAAGGAACAAATGAAGATGGTCAAGAAAAGTTAGTCAACATTCCAAACATAGTCTCTGAGCATGATAACAATCAATTAGTCAGGGAGATAACAAAAGAAGAAATCGCCAAAGTAGTTTGGGACATGGACCTTGATAAATCCCCTGGTCCTGGGGGGTTTTCAATCAGATTTTACCGCTCCTTCTAGGCCACCATAAAACAATACCTAAAGACAATGTTGAACTACACCCTCCAAAAGAATAAACTTGGGGGAGCCACAAATTTCACTTTCCTAGCCCTCATTCCTAGAGAATCCAACCCCTCTAACTTCTCTTGCTTCCATCCTATCTCCCTTTGTAACTCCTCGTATAAAATCCTCACTAAGATCACTGTAAACCGCCTAAACCCTTGTTATCCACTCTTATCTCAAAAAATCAGGGAGGCTTCTTAAAAAAAACAGATTACAGACAATATCATGCTTGTTCAAGAGGCCATTCATTCCAACAAAAAAGACAATGCCCCAGGCATGGTCATCAAGTTAGATATGGCGAATGTTTTTTATCGAGTCAAACACTCTTTCCTGTTCTCAGTCTTCAAAGCCTATGGTTTCTCTGAATTTTTTATTCGTTGGATCAAGGATTCCATCGATTCCCCTTGGATCTCCCCCTTGATAAATGGTTGGCCCTCACAGTTCTTCAAGGCTAGTAGAGGCCTTCGCCAAGGATGCCCCCTTTCCCCCTTCCTTTACATCCTCCTAGCAGATTCTCTCAGTCGAAAATTGGAATAAGAAAGAAGAATGGGCAGACTCTCGAGGTTACACATTGCGAGGGGGGTCAAGAAATTAAATCACTCTCAATTTGCAGATGATACACTTCTTCGGTGGGAGGATTCTATGATTATAACCAATCGCTTTCAGAAAGTTCTTGATTCTTTTCTTTCGGCTTCTGGAGGAAAATTGAACTCTGCTAAATGCAGGATCTATGGATGGAACATCCTAGGACATATCAAAGACCATATTACCAAAATTTTCGGGTTCCCTATCATCACCACTTGGAACTACTTCAAATATTTAGGTATGACTATATTTCTAAATTCTTATGGAACTATGGCCTGGCAAGACCTCATTGACAAAATTCTTGCAAGAATACAAAGTTGGGGAGGCCGTTGGATCAATCCAATTGGAAAATTAGTGCTTCTCAAATCTTTTCTCTCCTCACTCTCCATCTTCCATTGCTCTGGACTTCTTGCCCAAAAAGGCACTCTTGAAAATTTTTATAGAGCTCTTCGAAGTTTCCTTTGGGATGGAGGGAAAACAAACACAAAAAATTTCCACCTCCTCAACTAGAAACAAGTTTTCCAACCCATCAATAAAGGAGGATTAACAATCGAGGATCCTATCCTAATGAACACTTCTCTGGGAGCAAGCTAGCTTGGCGTCTAATAACATGAACTACAAAATGGTGGAAATCATCTCTTATAGCCAAGTATTTCAACTCCTCAAGATTGTGATGCCTGGATACTTCCCCTTCCCCCCTCCCTGGCTCCCCAATTTGGTGTCTCCTAAAACATGTATTCCCTCTTATAAAATCTAAACTCTCCTGGGCCCTAGGAAATAGAGCCCATATAAATGTCTAGACCGATTGTATCCTGGATCTTGAGCCTTTGAACAATCAAGAGTCCCTATGTCCCCTAAAAGACTGGTGTTATCCAAAGGTCTCTTCCTCCTCAAAGATTTCTTCCTCTGGGACTCTGATGGGGACTAGACAAACTGGAAACCGCCGAACACCCCTGACCATATTCGGCCCTTGATCTCCACCCTTTTCAATAAGTTAGTTGGTTGTGCTCCCACTCATCTCTCCTTACCCAACTCCCGCAGTTGAGGTTCCACAATCTTCTCTATTAAAGCAAGTTATTCTCTCCTACAATCTTATGACCAGGGCCACCCAATCTCTAAAATCTGGAAAGAAATTCGGTCTGGTCCCTCTTTTCCTAAAGTAAATATCTTATATTGGTTGATGGTTCATGTCAAAATACTAACAACGTAAAACTTGCAAAAACAGGGAATTCAGGGTCCCTCCCGATGTCCCTTTTGCCTCTCAGGCTCTGAATCCATTTCTCATCTCTTCTTGGAGTGCCCCTTCTCTTCCCATATATGGAACCTACTCTACCTTCCTCTCCCCCACCCCTTTCCCTGAGACCTAGAATGACCCTTTTATCTCATGGAAACAAAGATATGCTGGCAGCTTCAAAAACAAGAAACACTTCACCCTCCTTTGGAGACAAATTCCCAAATTTGTCTGCTGGGAACTATGGCTTGCTTAGAATCAGGCTATTTTTTGTAAGAAGCTCCCCCCCCGACAACACATATTAGCCAAAATATGTGGCTTAATTTCTGAAGTCTTCTCATCCAAAGAAATTCATTTCGACATTGCAGGCACCCTAGAGCAGAATGAAGAAAAATGGATCAAATACATTCTGGGCCCCTCCCCCTCAAGTCATCTTGCACTCTCAAAACGAGAAAACAAGAGGCACGGATGGAAATTACGTCTTTGTGATAATGAATTCCTCCATTGGCAAAGACAACAATCCTCTTCAATTATTTTCTTTGACGAAACTACAACAGGTAATCCAGGGGTTGCAGGCGCGGGGGAAATCATCTTTGATTTCAATGGACAAAAGATCATGGACTACTCTTGGGGACTAGCGAACACCACTAATAATAAAGTGGAAAATATTTCAGTTTATATGGGGCTCCAAATTGCACACTTGAGAAACATCCACAACCTTATTGTTCTTGGAGACTTTGAACTAATTATAAAGGATTTCCTCGACCAAACAACTTTTCCCATCCAAATTCCTAGCAGCCTTCACTCCCGAACTAAAACCTTGAAACAACAATTCACCAAGATCCACTTCTTCCACATTCTTCGCTCTCAAAACCACGAAGCTAATTTCTTATCTAAATCAACAAAGACTCTGGAACATAGCCAACTCTTCATTAGTCAAGTAGAAACCCATGCTTGGCTTCCTTAACTCCCCCTATCTTAGACGGTTTCCCAACTCTAATTTGGATCTAACCTTCTTCAAAAATACTGACTACACCTTCTCCCCTTTTCCCTCTCCCCTTCAACCCCTCCCCCCCAGCTGGGCCCTTCCCTTCGTCCTGTGACTCCATCCCCATGGCCATGTGCCTCCCCCCTTCTCCCCTGTGCCATCTTCCCCTCCTTTTGTCCCTCATGTTAAGTACTTTGTATCTCCTTCATACCCATTTATGCCCTTTTGAGCTTCCATGGCATCATTTCCCTTACTCTTCTTTGTGAGAGATCTTGTCGGCTTGTGGGTTGTTCAAGCCTCCTATACTTTCAAGTGTGTGCAGACGTTCTCCCTCTCGCAAATATGGAAAAATCTTCACCCCCAATCAAGAACATTTATGCACTTCTCCAACAAACTACAGGACATTGTGCTTTCGCGCCGTCTTACCCTCAAGTGGCGGAGATCCAGAGCCCCCAACACCTTCCCATCATGCATCTCTAAGGAATTGAGAGATAAATTTTGGTCTCTGTGAAAGGATGTCAGGCATGTAGAAGAAAGAGCAGATTCACGTCTCAGGGATTTTTGAAGGGAAAATCAAGGGTTGTGGAATGATATTTCCAACTTACAAGGAAAGTTGCATCAATAAGAACTCAGGCATAATCAAGAGCTTGTAGTAGCTCTACGCGGGATCAACAGGAACACCAGGCATATTGGAGAAATCGCTCAGGAGATGACAAATCCATTCAACCGCCCCCACCACCCAACAAAATCCAATGAATCAACTGGCCTAAGGCTCCCCTCAACATTTCACTCTGCAGCAAGCAACGAGCATCCTTTGGTACCTCCTACTTCTCTGATGGCTCCAACATGGTCCAACCCAGGAGAAGGAAATCAACAACCAGAAGCAAATCCAATAAATTTCCACGAGGATTCGTAAGCTTTTCATAATCTCTAGACATGTTTTTTGATGAATTCTGATTTTTTGTTAATTTTTTCTACATATGTAGCCATTTTTACATGGCAAATTAATAGTTCCTACTAGACCAGTTCCACTAGCGCAATTAGAATGCAGCGTTCAAATAGTTTTCTAGGAGTAGAACAGAGAATTCAATACTCTTCTTTTGCTAATCTGTGACAACACAAACCTCTTTTTTAATATAAATTCTCAACCATTTTTGTTAAAAACAACCGTTTTCTTGGGTCAATGATACAATTTAGTTAGAGGTTGGAAACCACTAATTCAAATGAGATCCATAGTCTAAAGTGCATGATAGAGTCATCACTTTAACAATTTCTCAAGAATGGAGTTCCATCCAAAGTGCGTACAAAATTCACCCATAGAAGGATGATGAAAAACCTCCTAGTTGAGATGACTATTGAAGCACCAAACCCCTTGACTATTCTTTGTATGAATTTCCATTGTAATTAATATGTCCACACAATTTCATTTAGAATATTGAAGACATGAACAATTGAATGGTTTCTTTCCTCTTCTATTTGAGTTATATAAGTATGAAGATAACTTGAGAAGAAATGTTATAGAAAGCAAACATAATCTGAAAAATAACAAACACCAATAATAAAACTTCTAATGATGAGTTTGGAGAGCATCATATAAACCCATTAACATTGAAATTACTAAAAAATTACTCATCGAATATGAAGTTATATCATTTATCAGATATCACTTGCTTGTTCACCATAATGATTCCCAACCATGTAACCACATTGATTTCCCATATTCCAACATTTGATAGTGACTATTTGTTTTTGTAACCCATACTGCAATATACTAACTATAATCTTGGAAGAGATAAATGATATGTTGCAGAGTGGGTTCTTCCAAAAACTAAATTTCAATGATATTCATACAAATTTGTATACACCCAAAAATATTTGCAAGGGCTTAGTAGAAATATTTTCCAATGGTAGAGAATTCCAATGTATGTCAAGAGATATTTTGCATACATGATTAAGATTTCACATACCATTATTTCAAGAATGAAAGAAAAGGGAGACATGAATAAAGAGAGAATAATTTAAAGAAATCCAAACCAAGGCTCACACTTGTAGATATGGATCTAATGAATAAAGTGTATCACCCTCCACTTTGGTATTCAAGTAAAATTCCATGGCTTTCCATTTCAAAACAAATAGAAACAAAAGTTCATACCTAAAAAAAGGAATAGAATTGATTTCAAAGAAGCTTCATAATTTTCTAAATATAAAAATCAATGAAAATTTTGAACATGCCTTGTAAATGTACACATGAAAAAAAATCAACGGCATTAACATATTCAAGATGAAATCATCCATCACCATGATTGTCCATGGGTTGAATAAACACACAATCCACATATTGCAATAGCACTTTTCTTCTTAAAATAAGTAGGAATCATACTTTTGTTGGTTGTTGAGTATGATTATCTTCTTGATTCAGAGGTTTGTTTCAGTCGTGCTTGGATCCCATTTTTTAACCCGGGGGGGGGTGTGAGGGGATTCCCCCCCCACTATTT
>JZKD02S1998131.1:32604-60241 GCA_000966675.3 Picea glauca
GGGGAATTCGAGGGCAGTTCCCATGAAGCAAAATTTTGGGAAAAATTGCCTTGTAAAATATTGTAATTTCATAGTCAATCTGGACCATTTATTATAAGGTCACAGATCTCACGGTAGAAGTTATGTTACGTTTTTTTTCCCTAGTAGGTGATCCAGATTTTATGAGAAAAATGAAATGAATACAGATTATTAACATGTGCTTAACACAAAATAAAACAGATACAATAAAACTGGTTTTCTATTCAATAATGAAATAAGCTGAAACTGTAAAATGCAACGGAAACAAGCATGATGGAATGGTGGCGGCTTATCTCTGAGAAGAGATGTGACAGCAGCGCGCATTCGCAAGAAGAAAATTACAATGAGGATTTGAAGGCCTTTTTACAATAAGAAAGAATTCCAAAAACCCTAGACATCCAAAAACCTAACCCTAGGAGATGAAGTGCCAAAAGTCATGTAGGCCCCGTTTGGGTAAGTTAGTACATCAACTTCTCGGGGTCGTAACTTTTGCATACGATCTCCGTTTTAGGCGTGTGATAGCCCATTGGAAAGGTATCGTTGAGGAGATTCATTTTAGGGGTCCAATAATGCCTTCAAATATTATTGAGGAGCTCGATCCTGAAAAACCTTCATTTAGGCCCTCAAAATGGCCCTGGAAGTTAAAACTGCTAAAAATAGTAGATTGCCAAAATTGTTAGAAAAATGTTTTGAGCCAGTTGGAAAAGGTGGGTGGCCACTGATATCCATCTAGATCAATCCTCCCTCCTTAGGAATCAATGGTCTCTATTGCGTTGAGGCCCCCCATTAGATGAAGAAATTTCTGCTGAATTTGGCCCCGGGTGAGCCACTTGCCTTGGTGCAGGAGCTGCCCTGCTTTGACGACTCGATAAAGCTGGATCCTTTGTTGTCAAGATCCCTTGATCTGTCTGTCCACAATCTAATCATTGGATGCCTATTGTAGGTAGTCGAGGTTGAGCTCTGTTGGTGTCAGTTGTTCTGCTACTTCTGAGGTGTCCAATAATGGTGGGAAATAAGGGCGAAGGAGATCCACATTGAACACTGGGTGCAGACCAAGGAAAGGATGAATGTTGAGCTCAAAATAATTATCCCCCACGGCCTTGGTGATAGTGTACGGTCCATAATGGAGTGGGAAAATATTCCGATGGGGTCCTGTAAGGTGTTCTTTCTGCAAGTGCAACCAAACTTTGTCACCCACCTGAAACTTATGTGGCACCCGATGTTGATCATGGCGTTGTTTGTACTTGTCATTGGACTTCTGTAGGATATCCTGAACCTGTTGGCAGATGTGCTAGATCCACTCAATGAACCGGGTGGCTTTGTCAGCTTCAGCTAGAGCAGGAGATGAGTCGGTCGACGTGACCACAAGGGGAAGTGCAATATCTATGGGTCCCAATGGTTGGAATCCCAACCCCACTTGAAAGGGGTTGTGGCCGGTTGAGCTATGCAAGGCTTGGTTGTAGCTATGCTGGACATAGGGAAGGATCTCATCCCATGTGCGAGGGTTCTTTGAATTATACATGTGAAGGATATGCACAATCATTCGATTTACAACCTCGGTTTGGCCATCTGTCTGGGGGTGGAAGGCCGCGGATTTGGTGAGCTTGGTGTCCAGCAGTGACCAGAGGATCGACTAGAATGTGTTAAGAAATTGACTATCCTGATTTGAGACAATGGTTTGTGGGATTCCAAAATGTACCCAGACTCGTTCAAAGAAGAGCTTGGTAGTGGCCTCTGCTATGATGCTCTTCTTCTAGGCAACCAGAATCGCCATCTTAGAAAAGCGATCAACAACCACAAAAACATATTCATTTTCCCGCTTGGTGGACGGGAAGCCTGACATGTAGTCCATTGAGATGGATTCCCATGGCCTGTCAGAAGTAGGAAGAGGGGTGTACATGCCCTGTTTCTTAGTGGTTGGTTTGGCAATAGCACAGGCAGTGCAGGACCTGATATACTTGCTGACCTCCTGTCAAATTTTCGGCTAGTAGAAATGTTTCTGTAGCATCTCCATTGTCTTTTCAATGCTGAAGTGTCCTGCCACCCTACTGTAGTGGGCTTCCTAGATCAACTTCACTCGCTCACTTGATGGAACACAGATATGGCGCAGACGACACAACAACCCATCCTGAAGATGGAAATTATCGACAACTGCGTTTGCACCCAACATTTGGTAGGTGGTGACGAAGTCAAGGTATGTCTCATAGAGTTAGGGACATCCAGATGTCTCATGGCCGCAAGAGTCTAGCACCATGGTGAGTGTCATGACTGGCGGTCTGCTGAGGCAATCAACGACGCGATTGATGCTTCCTATTTTATACTTGATGTTGAGGTGTAATTGTTGCAAGTATGTGGACCACTTTTGATGGCGGTCATTCTGCAATTTTCCCTGTGTCTGCATGAACTGCAGTGGCTTATGATCAGTGTGGATGACTATCTCCTTCCCAATAATTTAATGTCTCCACTGGCGGTATACTTGCACAATGGAGTACATTTCTTTGTCGTAAGTAGGGTACTTACGGACATTATTTGACAGTGTCTCACTATGATAGGCCACGGGGTGGCCATGATGAGTGAGAACAACGCCCACAACATAGTCTAAATCATCTATCTCGATCTCAAAAGGATGCTGCAGGTCTGGTAGTGAAAGTACTGGGCTTGAGCACAAGTGTTGCTTCAAATCATCGAACGCTTGTTGTTGGGACCAACCCCACGTAAATTTCGCCTTACCACCACCCTTGTTTATTTGGCTGAGGGCCCATGTAATATGGGAGAAACCCAACACGAACCTGCAGTAGAAATTGGCAAGGCCTAAGAAGCTTCGAAGCTCAGTGAGTGTTGTTGGGGCTGGCTAGTCACGGATGACTTGGATCTTGGCTGGATTCACATGTATGCCATGCTGATCAATGATGTATCCCAGGTAATGGACCCTATCCATGCCGAAGGAGCATTTTTCCAAGTTGGCGTATAGCTTGTGTTGCTGCAGGGTGTGTAGAACCTCCTGAATATGCTGCAAGTGTTCGGCCTAAGTCTTGCTAAAAATTAGAATGTCATCCATATACACCACTACAAAAGTATTGGTGAATGGTAGCATGATATCGTCCATCATCCTCATGAAAGTGGCTGGAGCATTTGTCAAGCCAAAGGGCATGACCAACCATTCAAAAAGGCCTTCCTTTGACTTGAAGGTGGTCTTCCATACATCTGTCTATTCTATCGGGACCTGGTGGTAGCCAGACTTTATATCAATCTTACTGAAGTATTTGGCCCCCGTGAGTTGATCAAGGAGGTCATCGATTTGGGGAATCAGGTACCGATTTCTGACTGTGATTTTATTTAGAGCCCGGTAATCAATACAGATTCGCCAGGTTCCATCTTTCTTCTGTACCAACACGATTGGGCTTTCGCAAGGTGATGAGATGGGGCGGATGTGCCCCTTGTGGAGCAGTTCTTGGATTTTTTGCTTGATCTCCTCATTCTCTAACAAAGAGCGATGATAGACTGGCCCATTGGGTATCGGTGCGCTGGGTGTCAGATTGATGGGGTACTTGACCTGACAGTGTAGAGGTACCCCTGTAGGTGAGGAGAAGATATCTTAGTATTCTTCCATGACCTTATCTACTTGCTTTTGCTATGTGGAGAGGTCGGCCACAAAGACCCTGGATGTGGCTGTGATCTTTCACTTATTCTGAGAGCGAATCATGAAGAAGACAAACTTCCTTGTCTGAGAGATGACCTTCCTACATTGTTTAGCAAAGATCAAGTAAATAGCACTAGGTGGGACTGCCTCGGGTATCCTTTACAATTTCCTGTTCAAGGTAATAATAACACTACGAGGCCTAGAATCATATACAGCATGATGTTTCCATAAATAAGGTTGGCCCAAAAGAACATCACAAAAATTGAGAGGAGAAACATCACATAATACCTCATCTTTGAAGGGCTTGATGTCGTACGATAGTTGACACTATTGGCTGACGTGGAGATCGCTTCCTTAGAGGAGCCATCCAATGGTGTACGATTGTGGGTGCGGCATTATTGGCAGGGCCAACTGCTTGATGACCTCTGCTGAGATGAGGTTCTTCTGGCTACTGCTATCAATGATGAAGTGCAGCGGGGTGCCTTTTACCTATATCTGTGAATGGAAGAGGTTCTCTCCTTCTTCTGGATTGTCTAGTTCACTAGGCTGGAGCTTGGTGGTAGAAATGGTGGCACTAGGTTCCATGTCAATGATCCGTCTTCCCCTTTCCAATTCTGGCTCAGAGTCATAATCTGCATCTGATTCATAGGATTTCACTTCGGCCACCAGCCACTGCTTTGAGCGGCAGTCAACAGTGTTATGCCAAGGGATCTTATGGAAGTCGCACCACTTCCCAGTATCTTTCTTTGTCTTTCCGATGTCCTTTGCTTGCAGCTTAGACTGGTTGTCCTGATACTATCCATCTTTTCTTTGTCCTTTTTTCGGTGGGTTGGGGTCGCCCTTTCCTGGCTTTTGTTGTGAGGGGTTCCCAGGCCCAAATTGCCACGTCTTTTGTTTGAGCTTCTGCTCGATTTTGACGACATATCAATAGGCTGCGCCCAAGGATGAGATGTCCAGAAATTCCATTTCGGTCTGGATTTATCTATGTAAAGCACCGCGATACTTGAGCACCAGATGTCACTCTGAATCTTTGATACCCAACTTGGTGCACAAGGTATGGAAGATATTTGTCAAATCTAACACTGCTTGGTCTCTTTCTTGCCGCAGTGTGGTCCATTTGGTATACAAGTCGTCATAACTTCCGATAGGGTAGTATTGTTCCTTAATAGCATCCCTGAAGGATTCTCAATTGGTCATAACTGAAAATAATGAGGTTTCCTCTATTTCCTTTTGCTTACAGAAAGTTTCCAACCAATCTTTGACACGGGGAACAACTTTGAGGAGCGCAAAAGTAATCTTTTCTTTATTCGAAAAGTTATGGACAGAAAAATACCCTTCTAGTAGGTTCAACCACTTGTCTACAACATCTGCTTCTATCTGACCTTCAAATATAGGAATATCAAAGTTTATTTGTACCTTGAAGGGGGGTGACGCCTCCGTTCGAAGAAGATGCATCACATGTTGGTAGCCGCCAAAGGATTTGCGCGAAACTATCCATCATCTCATTCCTCTGTGTGTGAGGGCTTCCTCAATCAAGAGTTTGAAAGGACCTCTTGTCCTGTCATCTTTCTTTTCTCCTGCCATGGGAGGTTGCTTGGGCGTACGAGAGCTTCTTTCCTCAAGAGAAACAAGCTTGAGACCCAACTCTTTGTACTTCGACCTCATTGGGAACATGCATTAAGACGACAAGGAACATACCACTCTGATACCACTGATCCGGATTTTATGAACAGAGCGAAATGAATACATATTATTAACAGGTGCTTAACACAGAAGAATAGAGATACAATAAAACTGGTTTTCTATTCAATAATGAAATAAGCTGAAACTGTAAAATGCAACGGAAACAAGCTTGCTAGAATGGTCGCGGCTTATCTCTAAGAAGAGATGTGACGGCAGCGCGCATTCGCAAGAAGAAAATTACAATGAGGCTCTGAAGGCCTTTTTACAATAAGAAAGAATGCCAAAAACCCTAGACATCGAAAAACCTAACCCTAGGAGATGAAGCGCCCAAAGTCATGTAGGCCCCGTTTGGGTAAGTTAGTACATAAACTTCCCGGGGTCGTAACTTTTGCATACGATCTCCGTTTTAGGTGTGTGATAGCCTATTGGAAAGGTATCATCAAGGAGATTCATTTTGGGGGATCAATAATTCTTTTGAATATCATTAAGGAGCTCAATTCTGAAAAAACATTCACTTAGGCCCTCAAAATGGCCCCGAAAGTTAAAACTGCTAAAAATAGTAAATTGCCAAAATTGTCAGAAAACTGTTTTGAGCCAGTTGGAAAAGGTGGGTGACCACCAATATCCATCTGGATCAGTAGGAAACACTCTTTTCATGAGGGAATTGTATTGCAGCTGAGTATGTGTGTGAATATTGTATTATGAGAGAGGAGACCGTGAGATAAATAAAAGGAAGTTACAATGAGTGTGTTGTAGGTTGTATCCCTTCATTTTGCTAGATAATAATAAAGGAAGGATCTGACAATTTCTCTAGTGGACATAGCCCACATTGGGTGAACCATGTGTATCTGCGTCTCTACTATATTGTGTATCTTATGTGTTTTATTTCCGCATTTGTTTTATTTTATTGCTCCACGATCCTGTTTTTCTAACAACTTTAAACTGAATTTAGAGACCAATGTTTTAACCACTAGACCATGATAGTATCAAATCCAAATAATCATATTTCTTTTTTAAATGTAAAATCCTTTGAAAATATTTATAATCCTAAAAACATGTTAATTATTTTCATTTCAAAGTATCGAAATATAATAAAACACCCTTACATGATATCAATAGCCAAAACAAACTAGGTATTATCATTATCATCAAAATTGTTTTTGTTGTCCAATGTTAATCACAATTCCTTTGTATTTCTTTCAAACCATTTTAACTTGTTATTAAATAACGAAGAATATCTTATACAAACATTAACAAAATCAAGTCCACAAGTTCACTTGGAAGGATTTTTAACCATCAAGGACTAATTACAACTAGAGTTCATGGCATAATAAAAAATAGCCAAAGTTCATGGCATAATAAGGAATAGATCCGAAGTTCATGTAATAAAGAAAAGATCCAAAATAGAGGAATGAATTTACCTAAAAAATACTAAAATGCCCACCTCTAGATTTATTACAATTATGAAGATATGGCATATGCCTAATGTTATGCAAACAATTCAAAAAAAGGACTAGTATACAAGCTAAGTGCCCATGACTTTTCTTTTTCCAAAAATGACTTCGATGCAAACTTGTTAACATTGTGAGGATGGAACGAGGATGTCACTTGGTTAGGAAAAATTATGCGAGAAGATCACAAGAAACTAGTTTAAATAGTTTTAAAACCTGCCTCTAAATAAGAGTTGGTAAAATATGAGTGTCATTCGAAACTTCCATCTAAGGTTTGGTCACAAACCAACAACAAGAAATAAATTTGTTTTGTCCTTCAACACAATTATAGAATAGCGAACCAAGTTTGTCCAAAATTTCTATAGTGGAAGCAAAGAATTCAAACTTGTAAATATACATGGATCAATATGGAGTACACATTGTGTGTCAAGATCTTATGTGGTTTCAATGTTGGCATTCAATGTGAAGGTTGACCAGACATATTTGTTATAAATCCCTTACAATTTCATACGTGAAAACTGTTTAATGCAATAATCCCAAATGAATTGATTTTTCTACCTTTAAGACATTGATCCTTCCCATGCCTAAAACCAAACAAATCCCGAGTTTTTGTTTTTCTCATAATTTTCATTGTGCGATTTATTTTTGTGCTCAGAGACTAGATCACGATTTACCTGTTGGGTTCCCAATATTTGAAGTTGCGCATTTGTTTAGTACTTTTTCCTTTGTTTATGCTTTATGTATTAGTTAAATTATCTCTACCTACAAGCAAAGACAAGGGATTGGGAGAAGTTCAAACAACTCAAATCAAGGCTAGGAATAGATTTTTTTTGGGCCTCCCACACAATTACAGATAGTCAATCAGGTTATCACAAGACTGTTATATGGAGGCAAATAATTCAAACCCAAGAATTAAACCCCAAATGCCATGTGTTTGAAGCAGATTTTAAACATAAACTCTACCTCATCCCGAACTCGATAAGGCATCAATCAGAGGCGGGGTGAGCATCTGCCAACAACTCTCAATCAATGAAACAATTCTATGGAATCAAACATGGTTTTTGTTATCACATATAGTTGTCAAGGGAAACAGGTCGTTCAAGTCCGTGGTCTGCACAGGAAGCATCCAAGTGCAACTCTTTTTGGGTTCAAAATATTGGCAAGCGAACAGATTCAATTTTTCAACCGCAAGATTTGAATGAGAGAAAGATCAACAAGATTAAGTCGGGGAGGCATTGCGGGGATTGGGATACAAATTAAATTTTTCACAAGTTGTGATCCCACAATCTCTCAGGATCGTTGATATTGCTGGATCAATAGATCAATGGTGCATATTGATCCTGCTATGAACGAGCATCTTTTCATTGCAGGGATAAGAAGGAAAATTAAAGTATCTGCTAGTTGTGAGCTTGCAATCAGTCATGGCCATTGATATTTTAGTAGGGGACAGATGTTAGGAAATCTCGTACTCTGGGAGAAATAAAGAAAAAGTTGAATAAGTGAAGGACTCCCGAAGGCCAGAAGCCTGAACTCCTGAAGTAAATCTCGGTCATCCAAAACAAAAGGACACGTGGAAGAAGGTCTCACACTTTGGGGAATTGCGCAAGAAAGAAGAAGAAAAGGCCTGAAGCCTGAACTCCCAAAGTGAATCTCTGTCGTCCAAATCAAGAGGCCACATGTCACCATATCTCTCACTTTGGGAATTCAGTACTTCGGAGAATTGCACGAGCAAGAAGAAGAAAAAGGCCTGAAGCTCGAACTCCTGAAGTGAATCTTGGTCATCCAAATCAAGAGGCCATGCGTCACCAGATCTCTCACTTCGAGAATTCGACACTTCGGAGGATTGCGCAAGCCAACAGAAGAAAGTTTCTGAAGCTCGAACTCCCGAAGTGAATCTCAACCTTCCAATACAAGAGGACTCACAATGCCAGATCTCTCACTCCAGAAATACAATGCTCCAGAGGATTGTAAGGGCTATGCATCGAAAAGGCCCGAAGCCCGAACTCCCAAAGTAGTTGCGGACCGTTGATCTCAAATCAACAAGAACCATTGATCTTTGCAGTAGGGAGAATGGTCCATCTGAGAGTGATGCATGACAACAAAATCAAGGCTTTCCCAAATCGCGGATTGCGACAAGATCAATGACCACACTTCATTGCAGAGATGCAACATTCTTGAACAATAAAATTCTCGAGTTGTCCATAATTGAAGCCATGGTATAGCGGAAGAGATATGTGGTGTAACGTGGTGAATTGCGGGCTCAAAAGCAATGTGGATCCAAACCATCTTTAATGGCCTCGCAATCACATGCTTATGTAACGACAAATCCGACAGCAACACGTGGCCACCCCCAAGAGGATTTAGTTAATGGAAAGGGAATGGTAGCTAAAACATCATCTCACTCCATAAATAGAAGGCATGGAAGCCATGGCTGAGGAGACAGAGCTGTCAGCCCGAGGTATCACGATGGACGGTTTCTTCTTGCAGACCCATACTGCTCTGAGCTTGCATCTGATAGGAAAACATACACAGTCTGATATAAAGATGTGCAGATGAAAGCTTTAAATGAGATGGCCAAGTCACACTCTTGGTAGTTGTGGACCGATCTGATTATAAATAGATCAGTTTAAGATTTTGTAAAAAAAAAAGGGGGTTTAGAGGCTGGAAAGCCGAGAGAGGTTTAGGAGTAGGGATTTGTATTTTTTCAGTTTGTAATCCTAAGGGCTTGGATTGTAAATATTATGTTAATGAAGATTACTTTGAGTTGTTTTTATCATATTGTCTTCTTAGTTTTCATGTTGTTCTATTTTTCTTGTCTTGATGTAATCTCTTTGATCTATGGATTCCTGAGGCGGTAGAGGATCTGATGTCATCTTGCCCATCTTTCATGGTTCATCACTCAGACACTTGTTCTTTTTCTTCTTTTCTGGATGTAACATCTCTTTGATCTACATATTCCTGAGGCGGTAGAGGATCTGCTGTCATCTTGCCCATTTTTCATGGTTCATCACTTAGACATTTTTTGTTTTTCTTCTCATTGGGAGGTAACATCCTTGATTTATGGATTCCTGAAGCAGTAGAGGATTTGTTGTCATCTTGCCCATTTTTCATGGTTTGTCACTCAAACACATTTTGTCTTCCTTCTCCTCATCACCACATAAATCCTTTTGTCTGATAGGGAGTTTAAATGCTTTCATTAATCATGATACTTATGACTCCTTTGCCCAACGGTTAGGGACTGATTTGCAGTTACCTCTGTTATATTTTCCTTTCTTTATAGTCTTTCCCTGATCCACCTAATCAAACTATTTTAATCCATTTAACTTTTTGATGGGTACTAGTCTTATCCTCTTGCAGTCGGAGGGTGACTCTCAATGCTAACAGTAATGGCATCGTTGTCAGGGACAGAAGTGAAGATATCTTCTTTGGGAGAACGACAACGAATAGATATAGCTTTAGATGGTGAACTGATGCTGATACATTGTTCTGACTGCTTATATTTCACCATGGTGACTCCATTGTTCGAAAATCTATTGGTGACTCCACTGGTTTGAAATGGACAAGATTTTATCTCAGAGGTATGCTTTCTGTGATTTTTCAAAGATAGTTGGTTTCCCTAATCCAGTGCCTAGTAGAGACGAATGGGAAAGTAGCCTTCCTAAATTTCAAGGAGAATAATGGGAGGAAGATGTTCATTAGAGGGGATTTCTCGTGATTGGTGTAGATCTCTCCTAGTTGCAAGTATCATCTCTTTGACAGACATTCATGCAGCTTTCAATTCCTTTTGTAAATAATATTTTCCAGCTGAACGTCTTTTTGAGGGATGTTGTAATGAGTTTTCTTTGCTCCATAAAGATTCTTCTAGTCATGAAATCTCGATTTGTGATGAATCATTTATTGTAGAAGAAAATATTTACCATGAAGATCAAGAGGTGTTGAATGATATTCGTTATGATAACAATAACACAGAAACATCTGGCATCATATCAGATGTATCTATTGTATTAAATATTAATAAAGATCAACATATCTCTTTTGAATATTATGATGATGAAGAGAAAGTGTATTCTGCAGTAGATATTTCTCCTAACTGTGAAGCTGAGATAAATGATAAGCTAGTTAAAAGAACTAGGAATTATTTCTCTCTATTTTTTCCTAGCTTTTCAGAAGTGAAGGCAGAGGTTGTTTGCTTCTCTTATGGATAAAATGTAGAGGATATTCCTATCCTTGAAGCAGATGTTTTTGGCATCCCTGCTTATGATGAAGAAGTTGCTTCAAATGCTAACCAAAAACAACCAATTTTTTATGAATATCCTAATGAAGATGATGAAGAGCAGAGTTTTTTCATGGCTCCTTTGGAACCTTGTAGCATGGTTCCTGTGTATGATAACTATGAACCTAATCATTGGGAGGGCCATGAAGGAGAAAAGGAAGAGCTAAATGTGCATCTTATCTCCTGTCCAACACTTGTAAATGAGAAAATATTACCTAGGATTAGCCAACCTGCATCAATCCTTTATCCACATGTACACTCTGAGAACACCAAACAACAGGTGAGAAATAACGAAGTAAAGGAGGTAATTTCTTACCAAGTTAGCATGCCTTATTATAAATTTTATGATCCTGTAGGGTTATATATGGAGTTGATTTTTCCAAAAGCATTGGAGCCTGCAAAATTATTCATCTTATCATCATTTGGGGGTATTGTCAGTGTTCCAAAACATGTTTTCATTTTGCTGTCATACTTCCCTTACCTTTTGTGGATCATTTGCAGTGAAAGGAGGGATTATATTACCAAACAATATGGGTGGCTATGGTGGAAGTTTTCTTTCACCTAGCACATTGTAAAAAAATCAGTTAGTCTAGGATTGTACATAAATAAGCTCATGTTGAAACACATGTGTTTGTTTTCTTTTTGTAAGTAGAATAGTGTACATATCAACATGTTGTCTTCAACAAAATGTATTTGAGCTCGACTCCACAACCCAATAGCTAAGGCACTAGAACTGCACATTCTTGGCAGCTCACAGGGAGCATGCCATCCCCTATGGAGCCAAATGTTATCACATATAGTTTTCAAGGGCAACATGCCGTTCATGTTTGTGGTCTACACAAGAAGCATCCAAGAACAACCCTTTTTGGGTTCGAAATACTGGCAGGAGAACAGATTCAATTTTCAGCCGTAAGATCTGAACAAGAGAAAGATCAACAATATTAAGTCATGACCATCAGATATCATCAGAGATAAATCGACAGTGGGGAGGCATTGCGGGGATCGGGATACAAATTATAGTTTCCACAAGTTGTGAGCTCACAATCTCTCAGGATCGTTGATCTTGCTAGATCAACAAATCAACAGTGCATATCAATCCCGCTATGAACGAGCATTTTTGCATTGCGGAGATCGGAAGGGAAATTAAAGTATCTGCTAGTTGTGAGCCCACAATCTCTCGTGGCTATTGATATTTCAGTAGGGGACACATGTCAGATGATCTCGTATTCTAAGAGAAAGCAAGTAGAAGTTGAATGAGTGAAGGAATCCCAAAAGCCCGAAGCCCGAACTCTCGAAGTAAATATCGACTGTCCAAAACAGAAGAACAGATGGAGGAAGATCTCATGTTTTGGAGAATTGCGTGAGAAAGAAGAAGAAAAGGCCTGAAGCCCCAACTCTCAAAGTGAATCTTAGTCATCCAAATCAAGAGGCCACACATCACTAGATCTCTCACTTCGGAAATTTGGCACTTCGGAGAATTGCGCGAGCAAGTAGAAGAAAAAGGCCTGAAGCCTGAACTACCGAAGTGAATCTTGGTTGTCCAAATCAAGAGGCCATGCATCACCAGATCTCTCACTTCGAGAATTTGACACTTCGGAGGATTGCACGGGCCAACAGAAGAAATCTCTTGAAGCCTAAACTCTTGAAGTGAATCTTGATCATCCAATACAAGAGGAAACACAACGCTGTATCTCTCACTTCAGAAATGTGACACTCTGGAATATTGTAAGGGCTATGCATTGAAAAGGCCCGAAGCTCGAACTCCCGAAGTAGTTGTGAACCATTTATCTCAAATAAACAAGAACCATTGATCTTTGCAGCAGGAAGTAGGGTCCATCTGAGAGTGGCATGTGGTAGCAAAAGAAGGGCTTTTCCAAATCGTGTATTGCGACAAGATCGACGACCACGCTTCATTATGGACACGCAACCTGCTCAAACGATAAAATTCTTGAGCGGTCCCGCAATTAAAACCATGGTATAACGGAAGAGCTACATGGTGGAAAGTGGTGAATTGCGGGCTCACAAGAAATGTGGATCCAAACCGCCTTTGATGGCCCCGCAATCACGTGCTTATGTAATGACAAATCCGACAGTAGCACGTGGTCGTGCCCTATGCATTAAGTCGTGCCCCAATCCCAAGGAGGATATAGTTAATAGAAAGGGACTGGTAGTTGAAACCTCAGCTCAGTCCATAAATAGAAGGCATGGAAGCCATGGCCAAGGAGACAGGGCTGTCATCCCGAGCTACCACGATGAGCGGTTTCTTCTTACAGACCCATACTGATCTGAGCTTGCGTATGACAGGAGAACACACACACAGCCTGATAGAAGGATGTGCAGATGAAAGATTTGAATGAGATGGCCATGTCACACTCCTGGCAGTTGTGGACTGATATGATTATAAATAGATCAGTTTAAGATTTTGTAAAAAGAAAGGGGTTCAAACGCTGGAAAGCCGAGAGAGGTTTAGGAGCAGGGATTTGTATTTTTTAGTTTGTAAGCCTAAGGGCTTGGGTTGTAAATATTATGTTAATGAAGATTACTTTGAGTTGTTTTTATCAGACTGTCTTCTTAGTTTTCATGTTGTTCTGTTTTTCTTGTTTGGATGTAATGTCTTTGATCTATGGATTCCTGAGGCGGTAGAGGATTTGTTGTCATCTTGCCCATATTTAATGGTTCATCACTCAGATGCTTGTTGCTTTTCTTCTTGTCTAGATGTAACATCTCTTTGATCTATGGATTACTGAGGCGGTAGAGGATCTGTTGTCATCTTGCCCATTTTTCATGGTTCATCACTCAGACATTTTCTATTTTTCTTCTTGTTGGGAGGTAGCATCCTTGATTTATGGATTCCTAAGGTGGTAGAGGATTTGCTGTCATCTTGCCCATTTTTCATGGTTTGTCACTCAGACACATTATGTCTTCATTTTCCTCATCACCACATAAATCCTTTTGTCTGATAGGCAGTTTAAATGGCTTCATTAGTCATGATACTTATGACTCCATTGCCCGATGGTTAGGGAATGATTTGTAGTTACCTCTGTTATCTTTTCCTTTCTTTGCAGTATTGCCCTGATCCACATACTCAAACCATTTTTATCCATTTTACTTTTTGATGGGTACTGGGCTTATCCTCTTGTAGTCGGAGGGCGACTCTAAATGCTAATAGTTTCAATAATGAAAGTGTATATATTTGTGGACTGGTGAAATAGTAGATGTTGCATGTACCAGGCAAGATTTTCAGCTTGAATTTATTTTTCTCGCAAATCGTAAGAGGACAGGTGGACAATCCAGGGCGAATGACAATTGGATAGGGAGTGGGTTCCAAGTGGCTATGGACAGACGATGAAGTCTTGGATAGAAACATCCCCTTAAAAAACACCTTTGGTGTAATTACATTTATTTATTATTGAGGATATTTTAAAAATATGAAAAAACAAATCATGTCTTTGGGAGTTTTAGTACTCATTGAAATATTTTCTATGTAATAACAGATAACAAAAATCCTGTGTATTCAAAATCTCAAAGGATTTTATGAGAAACTATAAAATAATTAATATTTTAATGTCTCAGAGAGCAATGTGTTACGACAAAGACTTGTTGGATTAAGTACTCTAAATTTTTCTGTGAATTTTACATGAAGATGAGTTTCTCCATTACTTTAGATGCAAGACACATAGCTAAGGTGAGCTAAAATGCATAATTACATATATAATAGAATCATTGTCGAAGGATTTAACTTGTCAATTTGTATTGAAAAGTTCTAATGAAATTGTAGAGAGAAAGTCAATGAAAAGTCAAATGTTTAACTAATCAAATTTGTTTTTGAAATCTCACTTCAACTTCATTTAGCTGCATAGTATGGATCTTCACGAAGAAGCATTTTGGCAAAGAAGATTTTAAATTGGAAATTAAAGTTTTTGAGGTGATTATCTTCTTTGTGAGGGTGTACAACCGTAGAGATGAGATGGTATGTGTTATCATGTATATATCTATTTCCCCACACATGTGGGAAATTACAATTTTATATTATTGGATATTTGTATTCATTAATTCCTTTTTTATTTTATATAAAAAAGATGATTAGTGCATAAAAAACAACTAGTCATTGTAATGATTCTTTCAATGTTCATAAGAAAGTATGTGATTATTGCAATATATAAATGATATCCCTTCAATTTCTATTTCTTTTATTTCATATATTATAGTGACATCTAATAATATTTTAAATTATCCATGCTCTTTTGTAACGATTCTTTCAATGTTCATGAGAAAGTATGTGATTATTGCCATATATAAATGATACCCTTTCTATTTCATATATTACAGTGGCATCTAATAATATTTTAAATTATCCATGCTCTTTGGCTTTGTATCTAGAGCATGGCTTTGTATCTATGATTCATTTATACCAGGGTCTCTCTTACTAGCTTTGCATTTATACTAGGGTCTCTTTTACTAGCTTTGCATCATGTTGTATCTCAATCTTAAGTTATATACATATGTAAACTCTATGGGAATAGCTATTTCTTCTACTAATGTTCTTTCCTCCAAACAATTTCTTATTTCCAAATATTTTGGATCTTCCCCTTGTTTTGTTATATTTATATTTCTCTTGGTATTCTTTGTATGCATCTTGGTATTCTTTATTATGTTGGTTTTTGTATTTATCTTTCCTCCAAACAATTTTTTATTTCCAAATATTTTGGATCTTCCCCTTGTTTTGTTATATTTATCTTTCTCTTGGTATTCTTTGTATGCATCTTGGTATTCTTTGTTATGTTGGTTTTGTATTTATCTTTCCCTTAACAAAATGTTCCTATATATTGTTTTGAAACATGTTAGTTTTCTTCTATTATTATGTTAAAAATCAATTTTTCATTACTTTGTGAATTATTCTCAATTGTAAATTTGTGCATTTTTAATCTCTGTCGAGGGACTATAACTTTCACTTGGCACTCAACCATCGCCCTATTACTTGGTCTATTTTGCTAATTAAGTAATCCTTTTTGTTTACTTCATCTAAAATTTCCATTTCCACCGTCATTCTATTATTTTTGAAAAATGGTAATATTAATTTGAATTTTGACAAAAACAAAATATATTTTTTTGAATATTTTAATTTTCTAAAATTAATTTGTGATTGGTGCAGAGATTGTGATGGGATGTAATTACCCTTGATGTACGTCAAATGTTTTATATTATTTATCATATATAAAAACTATTTTACAAATATAAATTAGTAGAGTGGGTGCATATAAATTAGGCTTTATCCCTAGTATCATATTGTGATTGCTCCTCATAGTGTAGTGTTTGTTGCATACCTTTGACAATAACTATGTTCTAACAATGGTGACTCTACTTCTGGACTACAAAAGGAAAAAGTATTCTTATAGTAATTCTTACCCTCTACTGTAATTGTTCTTTCATATTACAAAATATTGTTAATGTATTTTTAGGTAGTTTGAATTTATAGATATGCCATTGATCTTGTCCTACTTCTAACCAATCTGATGTGGGATTTGCAATCACTAAGACACACATATCAATACTACCAGGTTTGTATTGGACATATTGCTCTCAATGATACTAGGTTGTATTGCTCTCGATGCTACCAAGTTTGTATTGGACATACTGCCTATTATCTATATATATAGACCTACTATCTATATATAGAGAGAGAGAGGTGAAAACCTAAAATGTTATACCAGATTTGTATTGGACATACTACTGCAATCTCTATATATAGAGAGAGGTGAAAACATAAAATCTAAGATGACATTTAGAGTTGGATGATTATTAAATTCTTTATCATGTATCCAATTTTAAATATGCAACCACTGATTTTGGAATTTTAAATATACAACCCTGATTTTGGATTTTGTGATATTTCCATTAAAAATGTTTGATTTCAACATTTTTAATGTTTGCTGCTATTTTTGTGGCTAATTTTTTTTCTAAGATCACAGACAATATTGTGCTCTCAAACATGCATTTTTTGCTAATTTTTTTTCATTTTTTCTAAGATCACAGATAATATTTTGCTCTCAAACATGCATTTTTTGCTAATTTTTTTTTTAAGATCACAATATTGCTATTTCTGTTGTTAATTTTTTTTTTAATATCATAGACAATGTTGTGCTCTCTAGGAATTTTTGGAATTTAAGAATTTACTAGTTTCTGAAAAATAAATATCTACTTTATGTGTTTTGTGTTTCTAGTGAGAATTAGGGCTTCCTTTGCTTTTTGTGGTTATTTGGTGTGATGTTCCCCTGTGGGCTTCTCTGTTTCTCAACATTCCAACATCTAGGGCAACTAGCTTCTTCCCTTTGCCTGAACTCTGAACCCAACTCCTTTCATGTTGATAAGGCGGAACCATCACAACACACATTTTGCTGATAGCTCAATGACACCTCTTAAATCAATGAATAAATCAATAACTATTTTTGTAACAACACAAAATAACATTTAATTTTCTAGAACGAATAAAGGTGAGACGGGCAATCCACTACATATTCTCTTTCTGAAAGTCTATCCCAGAGTACATAAATGAGATGATATATATAATTTATTAAAAAATTCACAATAAGCTGTAATGAAAAAAATACAATCCACACTTTGAATATGGTCAAAATCAAACTGAATCCTCAACAAATGGAATCCCTACAATCCAACTCCAATTTCCACTCGAGCTTTGGTTTTGTGTAGCAAGTGCAACAACTTCATCCACTGCAGACTTTTGACATAGAAGAAACTCTACCTCCTTCTGTAAACCTTCATTTGACAACAACTTTTGCTTGAGCTCTACAACATCAACTTGCATTGAATGAAGGAAAATGCTTGGCATAGAAGAAACTCTACCTCCTTCTATAAACCTTCATTTGACAACAACTTTTGCTTAAGCTCTGCAACATCAACCTGCATTGAAGGAAGGAAAATGCATGTAGTATATTAGCTATAGAGAAAGCTTCAAACACAAAGACTTAGGCATAAAAGCAAGTATATGAACCCGCTGGTTGACTGAGATTCAAAAGCAAAGGTAGTTTTTTACCCAGTTGAAGTTATAGATCGATACCAAAGGTAGTTTTTTACCCAGTTGAAGTTATAGATCGATACCCTGTTGTTGCAGATGCACTCGCAGTTTATCTAGTGTAGAACCAACATCTCTTCCGGAGCGCGCATTCCTTCCAACTCAATAATATCCAATGTCGGATCCTGAAGTTATAGAAGCAAGGGTAACAAGGGTTAAGGTGGCTAGAGCACAGGCAAAACCCACATGAAGAGAGGCAGTCATTTCATCAGTTTATCCGGCAAGTAATGGAACCAGTGGAATGGCGTTTTAGCGATGTCTTAAGAGATATATCAAAGCTTTTTTGGTTTGAGACCAATCTACTGCTGGGATAATGCTATATGAGGACAAGTGTATGTATAGAGGATAGGACATGACGGGTGGTGAATCAGTTTAGTTGACAACCTAGAACTTTGAAAAAGTTACGTGCAAGTTTTTTTTTTTTAAGTGCAAATTTTTCTTTGAATTTCCATAACAATTATAGAACATAGAATTTGACAGATCGAGGGAAGAAGATCTCCCGGACATGCGCAAACTTGAGTTTAACGAAACCTTTGAATTTCCATAACGATTAAATAATATACAATATGACAGATCCAGGGAAGAAAAGCTCCGGGACTTCAGCAAACTTGAGTTTAACCAAACCTTTGAATTGCCATAATGATTAGATAATAAATATTTTAATAATCTCATGAAATGTCGAAGGGAGAAACATGGCATCAAATCTGCAACTCTGTGGGAATCCTGCGTCTTCTTTATTGTTGGACAATGTTGATCATAAACCCAAATATTGCGTGGAGCGCTCTTCCTTTTTCTTGGAATTTCAATGCAACCGAATTTTCGGTCTACAAAATAGATATGTTGTAGTTCTATATCATCTTAAATTTGATAGAAAACTCTAATCTACTAGCGATTTTGGCTCTGATCCACCTCTGATAACTATGCTGCCGCTCTTAGCCGATGGCCTCTAATACGCTAATCCAATGGGGGATGGGAACGATCCAAATTGACTGATAGTAACGAAGGTGGAAGCAAATGGATCCTTCCGTTGATTCCCTCACAGTAGCAACGTAATAGTGGGGTTCTTTATTGTAATTAGATAGAGAGCCAGTGCAGTTTTTGTCCCCTGAGTCTGAGGAATAAAGAAAACCGTCTGGATTGGTCATGTTTTATAGGCAAAAATACAAAATCCCAACAACAGCTATTTTTCCTTGGCCCACATGCTATGCTTGGGCCAAAGAGATGCTCAAGTTCCTGAGCCGTAAGTCAAAGTAGTCAGTGCTGCAACTCTTTTCAGTGCATGAACGAACCTCTTGTCCATGCAGGAAGCTCTAGGCAGTGCATGAATGATGCTCCCTGCTCAGGTTCAGGTCCTGCAGACGCTTTTTCCGTTTTACCTTCCTTACTCAGCGCTGGGTATCTCCTTACCAAAAAGGCACTCATCAGGAGATATCTAGGAAAAGACCTGAAAAACAAAGATGCAATGAACAAATATTTATATACGTAAACCGGTAAAGAAAGGGTCGCCGTTAACTCGAGTTAGATTTATTTTTTGAATATTAGCTTATGGATTGCTCTGACCAGACAATTCTATTCAGATGAATGTGTCAAACAAATCCCACAATCCAGATTATGAAGCCACCTTCGTTTTCTCTGCTCTTAGCTCCTTTTTCTCTCCAGGTCACCTCCTGTTACAAATGCCATTAAATTTACTTTGGCACATCACTTCGTGTTACAAATGCCATGGCCAATGCATTTTAGTTAAAATACATAGAAGAAGGGACTAGCTGCTTTGCAGCTATTTCCCTGGTTATTAATACTTCCTACTGAATGAGATTATCCCTGGTCCAAGTCTTTTTGGATTTTGTGTCATAAATAATTTCGGTCTTATTTTTTCCTTAGCTCCTCTCTGTGATGATGCAATTTGTATACCAGTACATCAAGAAGTACCAGTAAAATATATATCTTCTAAAGTTTCATAATTATATTATTTTTATTGTTTTATTTGTATTAGTATTTTCAAATTATTTAATATTACTACTCTATAATATCTATAATATTTTTTTCATTTTATTTTTTAGAATATGTATAGAAAAAGGATCTTCATCTTTTCTCATGTTAAACAAGGTTGATGTAAATTGTGGTATCTACATTTGGAAAGGTATTCCTCTAAATTGTTTTGAGAAAATTGGGTAATTTATCTTATGATGAGAATTTCATCTTCTTTTCAATTTTTTGTAAATACTTCCTTAGATTTTATCCATATTTATCATTCTTAGATTTTATCCATATTTGTCATTTATTGGGGTCATTCTATTACTTCTATTCTGAATATATTTTTGATATATCTTAGGTAAATATCAAGATTTTAATGTGTATATGATTGCAAGATTTCATCATATTCTTCTCCAAATGACACTTCCATATATAAGACATTGTTTTCATTAAGGTTTGATTCATCTTCATCGTTTATCATTATACAAGTGTTGCATATCAAGATTTGGTATTAATATTCATCTCTATCCATGGCATTTATTTCAACTTTTACTCCTTTTTTATTTTGTCAAAAAAGGAGCAATAACATTTCTCCTTCTTTTTCTAAAGATAAAAGCCTCTTTATCAAAGCATATAGTGCTTCTTATTGCATAAATCCATGGTCTCCCAAAGAGTACCTTGTATGCTTCCTTAGGCAATCTAAATGTTTCAAATGTAGACCATGCCTTAATGCCATATGCATTAACTTTTACTAATATCATTCTTCCTAAAGGTGTGCAAGTAACATGATTTGTTACCTTTATAATAATATTGCTTTGTTTTGATGGTAGTTTCCTTAGTTCTTCATAAAATCCTAAAGAAGTAAGGTTATTTTTTGCTATAGGATATACTACAACATCAGGAACCTCTTTTCTTACATTCTTTAGGATTTTGCATTTTTTATTGTTATCCATCCAAACTTCAGAGGCATCACATTCTAAATTTTAACTGAAATTTCAAACCTCTAGCTAGGTTCATCATCAGGACAAAAAGAAGTCATCAAGAACCTCTTTGCTTGTGACTAATGCATGAATTTATATTTATTTTTGAAAAAAATAATTAATTTAATATACATGGACCTCCCAAGATCTTCTTGATCGATCAATTCTTGGATCTTTTCATTTTCCATGTCATTAGTAGTCCTATTGCTTCACTCTCTTCTTGATTTCTTTTCCCAAACCTAGTTGCTAGGATAGCTTATTTGTAGCCTTCATTTTGTAGTTCAACCATGTCACGTTATTCATCATTGTACCCCTCAGGTCTTGCTCTAATTGTGATAAAGGCTTATTTTTTCTCTAGTTCTATTGTTATCTATATCATTTAACACCTTTTTCTCCTAGAGTTCTTTCAATTACAACACAATGTTTGTTATTATGATTGTCGGTCCACGATTTGAGCAAACATTGACCCTAACAATACCGAAAATACAATTATTTGTTCTATGACCCCATGTGCCACATGCATAGCATTTGAAGGCTAATCTCCTCCTTGGTAGGGTTTTAGCATTAGGGTTCACCACAAGGAAAACACCTTGTAGTAGAGGTTTTTAGTGTTACAAGATTTGGAAAAAATTTCAAAATAACTTCATCTTTTCAAAGCAGAGATTTTAACAGATGTTCCATATAACTAAAAAAATTGGGTGGGTGGAGGTTGTAGTGAAGTTTTTTTTTGGTGATTTTTACCGTCAAAATGCGCTGATGCACTCTTAATCAACCTCCCCTCCCCTGGTGCATACATAAAACTAAAAAGCATTGGTGGGCTTATAGTTATTACACACCACTAATTCTCTTATAATTTCTATGCACCGGTTCCACATTGTTTGTGTATGAAACATTGATGTTTTTGAGTTTATGTATGGCTAGGTGCATTTAAGTTAGTGCGTGCCTCGGTGTTTGTATATGTATCGGTGCTTGTACTACCATGTGCATAAAAAGGTAGTGGAATTTCAAATATTTGAGGTGAGATGTCAGCACCATAATTTTTTTTTTAATAGAAACATAAATATGATTTATATATATAAAAGGCGTGACCGAAGTTGCTCGTATACAAAAATAGGGGGTGTTGGGTCAATGACCCATTAGCTATAATAGCGAGATCTTTCTACATGGGCTTGTTCCCAAAAACTTCAGCTGCTGATTTATTTAAGACTGGCAAGTCTAGCTAATGCTTGTAGACTACGTATTGGCATAGCCATTCTTACAAAATTAGGATTGATGTCAAAGCTTACCTCTTCTTTTCCTCTGAAGTTGGCGATGGAATTTATTTAGAGGGAATCTCTAGAGCAACATTCATATCTAGGAGGGTTGGGGCATCTCTACTCTCACCTTCTTCGCTGCTTCTTTGACCTTCCACTTCTTGGGCTCTGGTTCCTTGTTCTTTCTCGACCCTCTCCCCTTGTGATGGGAGAGAGTTTCAAGAGTAAAATTTAGGGTGGCACTGAGAGAGTCCAGGTGCATGGCTAGATGTTGGGTGGTGAGGAAATTGTCACCCATCGTTTCCTCCTCTTGGTCTTCCTGAGCTCGGTGTTGGTCCATGCTGGCTCTGTCTCTAGTAGAGGTAGGTTGATTGAGGATTTTGGTGTACTCTTCTCCTGCACTTCCCCTGCTTCTGCCTTGAATAAGGCTTTGCAAAATTTGTTGGGCTTTGATCGAGTTTGTTGCGTCCTCTTATGTGTTGCCTGGGAGATTGCTCGGGTGTTTCGATGCCAGTTGCTTCCTTTTTCTATCCCTATGAGTGCTTCTTTCTCTCTGGATTTTCGTTTAAAGATCTTTTTGACTACCTCTAGTCTTTCCACGGTCTTGAATTATCATCTTCCCCTTATCTTTATCTATCCAGCGAATTCTGTATTTTTCGCATTGTCTTGAGATAAGTGAACTCTTCCTCTGTCCTATAAATCTATCTTGTTTTCTTGCCCTCCTGTGGGTTTCTAAACAATGTATCAGGTTGTGATTGCCCTGTATTTCCCATGTGGCATCCTTTCTTGTTTGTGTAATGTGACTCCTCTGGAGCATGAAATGTTGTTGTGAGTTGTTCTGCATGCTTTGAAATCTTACCTTAGTCTTATCCCACGTCGCTTGCATGAGTGTCATTAATGAGAGGATATGGGGAGGGGAGGTGGAGTGAGGTTTTGATGACTTCATTTGCAGGATCCCACGAGGGACTGACCTTTTAGTGCGCTTATATTCCCTATTTTCCTGATTCAACATACAATTTTCTCCATTTTTGGATTTGTCTATGTACATTGGCCTCCCAGAATTGTCGAGAGTTTGTCCAAATCGAATGTTGCGCTAGAGTGCTCTGTGTGCTTGGTTGTTGGGTGAGTTGTTGACTTTTATGAGATGGATCATTGGGGAGGTTATGGGGGGACGAGGAACGTGGAATTTTAGTTAATTTCCAAGTACCCTATGCCTTTACATATGGCTCTATTTTCCTGATCGTCGACTCTCCAATTGTTGGCTCAACGGATATGGTAGAAGCAGGTATTCATTCAATTGATTGTGTCCTTGGTTCTATAAATGGTTCTGTTGAGCTTCGAGTTCTTTGAGTTCGTGTTCTTGACGAAATACCTGATGATTGTCTTTGAGTCTTCTATTATGATTATCTTATTAATTTGATGTTCCTTTGCAATTTGGGTCCCCTTGAGAAGTGCATAAGCCTCTGCTGCATTGTTTGTGGTGGTTCCTAGATTCCATGAATAATTAATCATCCTTTACCCTCTAGGGACGAATAGAATCCCTCCCGCACCTGCCTCCCTTGGGTTCCCTTTAGATGTGCCATTGAAACTTAGGAAGTGATTTTTTTGCGAATTTAACCAGGTTGTGAACTCTTGAGGAGTGTACTAAAGCTGCCAGCTTGAAGTGTTTTTTGTCACAAAAGGAGTAGGGAATTCCCATAGGTTGAGTTTATTTAGCCATTCTTATTCTTATATTCTCATCAGGACCCCTTCCAGGGTGAATGGTTTCTTGGTTGACAAGAATTCACTAAGCTGACCGATGGAATTTATCGCTACTGCCAGGGGGGAGATGATTTTTCCTTTGAAGATTCTTTTGTTTCTTGCCAACTAGATCTTCCAGCAAACAAATTTGATCGATGTCTTCCAGGTTCGGTTGAGCTTTGATTTCCCCTGGAGTGATCCTTTATACCGTTTCGCCCATTTTCCTATCAGACTTCTAGTGCTTGTGGGCTTGGACAAATGGGGGACTAATTCAAGATAAACATTGTTCATCACATGCCTGGTGAAATTGTAATGCAGGAACAAATGGCCAGGGATTTCTAGGCTATTAGCACACATAACACACCTGAACGGGCCCAGAAAGCCTCTTTTGTTCAAATTATCCCCTGTTAGGAGTTTTTTATGGACCAACTGCCACAAAATATGTTTATTTTTGGGAGGATGTTTGGGTTCCAGATATCTTTCCAAATGGTTGATTTGGGAGGGATATCACTGTCATCTAGGAGCTTCTTGTATCCCGATTTTACTGTATACCCCTCTTTCGCCCAACTTTTGTCATCCTTTTTGCTGAGGCGAATTGGAGCGGATCCAAAGATTGTGTGGAGGAACTATTTGGCCTCTTCTCTCAATAGGGGAGGAACCACCCCTAGATTCCAACTTTTCCAATTGTCGTTTAGGTGCCAGTTTGAGATATCGAAGAGGGTGGATCTTCCTTCAGAGGACAACCAATGTTTGAATTGATTTAGTGAGGGTATTTTTGAGAGGATCCCACTCTCTGAGAAATTGTCCTCCTAGATCTTGATTTTTTTTTCGTTTCTTGGATCCCAATTTGGGTGGGATTGTATTAATGGAATAGACGCCTGTATAAGATTCCAGATAGGCGAGCCTGCTTTTTTGAGGTCTACTTCTTCCACACATATTTTCCTATTTTTAGTCATGTACTTGCTGCAGAGTGCTTTCTTCCACCATTCTTTGCCACCTATGATAATTCTCCAAATTACCTTTGCTCCTAGTGCTAGGTTTATCTTTTTGGTATCTCTTATTCCCAGTCCCCCATTTTATTTTGGGGCACAAGTAATAGCCCAGTTAACCATATGGAATTTTTTTTCATTATCCTTGCCTCCTTGCCATAGAAATATCCTTGTGATTTTGGTCAGTTCTTTCTTGATTTCAACTGGAGTGTAGAGAGCTGAGAATTGGAAGATTGCGAAGGATGAGAGGACTTCTTTTATTAGTACAACCCTTCCTACTGGGTTTAGCCAAGTGGCTCCCCATATTTCAAATTGATCTTTTAACTTTTGGAGGATACCCTGCAAGCCTTCCCAGGTAAGGATTTGATGCTTATTGGCAGACCTAAGTACTTGAAGTATTTCCAATCCAGCGTGAAGGGGAATTGGAGGATGTGGGAAATTCTTGTCATTGTTCCTTCTTTTACGTTCCAAGAATAGATTTGGATCTTAATTTTGTTAATTATTCCTCCCAAGGATTTTTCATACTGGTCCAGGACTAGTTTAAATCTTCGGGCCATTGTTTGGGAGGCTCCCCCAAGGAGAGTTTAAATCTTCAGGCCATTGTTTGGGAGGCTCCCCCAAGGAGAAGGGTGTCGTCAGCGAATTGAGAGTTGTTTATCCTTCTGACTCCCCTTGCAATTTTTAAGCCCATAATATTTCTAGTGGTCCTTTCTTTCTCCAGTCTTCTATTTAAAGTTTCTACCATGATTATATACAACATCGGAGAGAGAGGGAGGCCTTGTCTGAGACCTCTTGAGGCTTGGAAGAATGTTGCTGGGCATCCATTAATCAAGGGTACGATCCACGGGGACAAGATACAATTTTTGATCTAGGATATAAAGGGGCTCTGGAAGCCGAATTTGTTTATCACTTCATAAAGAAATTCGTGCTTTACTCTATCAAAGGTGTTTTCCATGTCAATTTTAATGATCATTCATTTTTCTTTATTCGTTACATTGGTATGGATTGCTTCCTAGAACAAGATTATGTTGTCCTATATTTGTATTCCAGTCATGAAACCCCCTTGATTTGGGAGTATAATTCTTTTGAGAAGATGCTTGAGGCTCGTAGCAATAATTTTGGTGAGAATTTTGTAGGAGACATTGCAGAGGGAGATGGGACGAAAGAGGTCAAAGGTGTTTTCATTTTTGGCTTTGGGGATCAGTGCCAAGAAGGAAGTGTTAGTGGCTCCTCCTATCTTGAACATCAATTGGACATATCTAATCATGCAGAGTAAGTCCTTTTTGATGATTCTCCAACACTGTCTATAGAAGTGGAGGGTAAATCCATCCGACTCGAGTTCTTTATCTAGGTCGAAGTGGAATACTACCTCTCTAACTTCCTCTTCAGTGAGTGGCTTTAACAAATCCTGGTTGTCCTGGTCCATTATCAGTCGTGGGATCAACTCCATGAAATTCAGTCTTTGATCTTTATTATCTTCTACATCCTATGTGTAGAGGGTTTTGAAATGGGAAGAGGCCTTATTTTTTATTTCATTGAAGGAGTTAATTATCTCCCTCGAGGCTTTTTTGATTTCTTCTATTGAGTTTCTATGCTGTCTATCTTTGGCCTTTTTATGGAAGAAGGAGGTGTTTTTGTCTCCAACTTGTAGCCACATGGCTCTTGACTTTAGTATCCATTCCTTTTCTTCATTTTGAAGTGCCCTTAAGTAGTTCTGGAAGTGTATTTTCTTCTGCTCCAGGTGGTCGGGTTGGACTTCCTTGAGTTTTATATCCATATGGGTCTCTTCTAATTTCTGTTTATGTCACTTTACCTATTTATTTGTGCTAAGGAAGGATGATTTTTCCCAATCCTTTAAGGCCTTCTTTGTTTTTTTTAAATTTTTT
Source organism: Picea glauca (assembly GCA_000966675.3). Lineage (NCBI taxonomy): Eukaryota > Viridiplantae > Streptophyta > Pinopsida > Pinales > Pinaceae > Picea > Picea glauca. The sequence goes on from JZKD02S1998131.1 coordinate 59,582, forward strand.
CTCCCAAATATACACTTGGGTTCCGTTCACCCAAGTAGACCAGGCTAGGGAGATTAAGGGGAGAAAGTCTGGTGAGTCCATCCATAGGGGGTTGAATCTAAAGGGAATGTGGCCCAGGTTTTCGGCCTTCGCCAAGGTGAGAGCTATCAGTCAGTGGTATGAAATTACCCAAGGGACAATTTGGGAGGTAATGGTAAGTGAAAGGAAGAGGAGAGGACTGTGGATAGGGAAGCGATCTAGTCTAGTGGCTATATGTCCCACCCCTGTCCTTTTATTATTTCAGGTGTATTTTCCTTTGGAGGGTTTGATTCCGAAGAGATCTAGTTACGAGACCAGATCCTCCATATCTTCCCTGAACGGATCTCTTACAGTGGACCCCCCCTTTTTCTCCCCTTGGTGCAGGGTAGTGTTGAAATCCCCAACTATTATGCAATTTTCTTGAGCATCCAATTATTTTATTTTCATTAGCGTTTCCCAGCAATATTTCTTTTCCCTAAAATTGTTAGGCATATAAACATTGCATATAGGATATATAATACCTGTTTGGAGGTGTTTTAGCTTTACCAACATCCAATGATTTGAATCCACTCTTTGTTCCTCCTTGAAGATTTGAGTGTTCTAGACTGTACAGATCCCTCCTAAGGTGCCTCTTGCACTTAG
>JZKD02S1998142.1:30475-41334 GCA_000966675.3 Picea glauca
AAGAATTAAACTAATAGATGCAATAAAAACTAAAATCATGAGCATAGGGACATAGAAACAAAAAGAACCAAAAGACCCAAGTCACCAATGTTTGAGGCTGATCTATTGATGAAAACAAAGCACCAAGAAGAAAGGGAACTATGAGTTTGTTCTTCCTCCAAGGGAAGGCTCTTGGACCCTCACTAGCTATCTCTTCTTACAACAAAGAAAATGGAAAATGGTGATGAAAGAACTCTTTACAAATCCACTCAATGGTGAGGTGGATTGTCCAATGTAATGGTGCCAACATGCTTGTGTCAAGGATGGAGTCCTCAAAACAATATAGGCAGTATAACATTACTTTGAATTCCTTGAGAAAATGAGGTGCATTCATGGCTTTTTATAGCATTGCTTTGGGTTATTGTTTAACTGCTTTGTAGTGTGAAAAGAGGCCATTTAGGGCATTATTAGGTCTTTGACCAACCCACCAGTCGGATCCAGCCCACATTTGAGGGTCAAATCGGCTTGGGAGCTGAACCATAAGTGGTTGGGAGGCCGACCACTTGCATAAATGCACCGTTTAGCAGGTGCATGGATTTTGCGCTAACAGTCACGCATCATGTGCCTATGCACGATTTATACGTTCCTGTTCCACGCATGCGCGCGCGCCCAATGTCTGCAAAGCGCTCTTCAATTTTTCACTACTTTGTATAGTTTTTTGACCTTTTTGAATGCTGTGGTATTAATTTAGGTTCATGAATGACTTCATCACTGTTTGACGATGTTGAGTTCTTGTAACCATGTGCAGATGAAATTTCAGTGATAACACCCGTCTTCACCTTTTTCAAATGAAGGACTTGCAGAAGCGTTGGTGTAGACAACTGCAACGCCCTCGGGGGCGGCTGTGATAAAGGCAAAAGACAATGCTGCAAATGAACAAACTCTGAATAGTAGGCAGTGATTTCGGTAATAAGTAGTAGCAATTATGGGTGCATTGAGAGCCCAGCCAAGTTCAGAGGTCTTCGAAAAATGAGAGAAACAACTGCAATCGTCGCAAAGTAAGACCCACCGTAACATGAGAAAGTGTTGGCGTAGAATGTTATGGGGGTCAACGACAACATGGAGCAATGGTGTTTCACCCTGTTCCATCCGAGATCTCTCATTGAGTGGAGAATGAGAATCAAGATACTATCACCCTTCTGGAAAATTGTGTTGATGTCGACAAAAGGGGAACGCGACTCCGAGAAGCAAAGGGCTTCGTGAAATCTACTGAGGTGAGGAAGTGGCAGAGGTACATGGATGAAGTCAAGATGTGGGAAGACTCAAGACTGCCCTTGGTTGGAGGATATATGAGATCAAAAGTGGTTGCAACCATGCAATGAGGTCGAATGTCAGGGGGACGACAAGACCGGTGATAAGTTGTGCCAGAGGAGGGACAAGGTGAACAAATTCAGAGGGTAGAGGTAAGTGACATGTGGGGTACTCTGAAGATATGGATGATGTCGGGAAAGGGAAGATGATAAGTAGTTCTCCAACCAAGGGTGACATGGGTTGTGGCTGGCCAAAAAGAGGGAAGTAGGTCGCCAAAGGTGACGACAAAAAAAAGGGTAATGTAACGACTAAAAAATAAAGGTGTTTGTACAATAAATAACGAATAATTTGGGAGAAATGTACAAATACAGAAACGGGTGCCCCAGTGTGATATGGGTGACCATGTAGGGAAAAATTTGCTTGGAAAATTGATGAAGGGTGGGGGCCCCATTGGTGAGTTTCTGTATGAGGTAGGTGAAATGAAGGTAGGTTCGCAGATGGGCAAAATGATTGTGGAGGAAATGGAGGGTGCATGATACTGCAGAGGTGCAGGTAAAAAACAGAACCAAGAAGAGATAATCTGGGAGTTCGTGTGGGAAAGCTAGCAAAATGAGGAGAAGGAGTATGCGGTTGATTCATGACATGATGAAAGACTGTCAGGACTCCCATCCCTAAAGGGTTTGGAAAAACAACATGAGTGTCAAAAGTGTCAAAAGGTGCTATGAATGGGACAACTCATGTGGGTAAGAATGCTATTGGGTAACAGTACCGAAGATGCAAATGGAGGTGTGGGTACTGCAGAGCCGGGAATGGGTATCCTAGAGGCAAATATCAGAGGGTGTGACTAGAAATGCAAGTGCGATAAAACGGGAAAGACTACATGCCAGTGCTGAGTAGATACCTAAAAGGGTTGTGCCGATGTATGATGATCAAGTACCTGCACACATGAAAACTAAATACCCAAAGTGAACAATATATGAAGACAGGATTGTGATATGTTTATGTATGTGTAGAGGTAGCTTGATGTGATATATGCTAGTCTAACACAATATTAGCTAGGTTATATGTGATTTGATTCAATTGTCTTAGAATATGTGTAAATGTAATGGAATGAAAATGTCAAGATAAAAGCCTAACCTGCAGGTATTTGCGAAAGAGGCAAGGATCATGGACGCGGTACACATTATTGAGCTAGAGAACGACTAGTTGAGAGTCGAGGAAGATGCTAAGGTGACGAATATGATGATGTTGGGCGTCGTCCAAGAGGCCAATGACAATAGTGTATTCGGCTTGGTTGTTGGTTGCTGACCCCAAACATATGCCTCTCAAATGGAGCATTTCATGTGAGGGGGTGTAGAGAGCCCAAGCAGCCGAAGCAAGATTTGGTGTCCAATGGCTGGCACTGTTGGCGTAACCGATGTGGTAGGCTCGTGGAGGAATCATCTATCAAGAGCACAAAGGATAGTGTAGACATGAGGGAAGGAGAAAAAAGATTAAAAATGCTAGAAAAGAAATAACCTAAATTAGAATGACTATGTTTAAGTGTAAAATTTCTTTAAGCATAACCCGTTGATGGGTTCCTTGAGAGAGAGGCCTTCGAGGGAGGCTAGGATGTATGCACCTTTGGTGAGGCAATGTTGGATAATGTATGGGCCATGCCAGAGTGATTCGAATTTGCTGTGGAAAAAGGTATCATGAGAGATATCGTAAGCCAGAATGAGATCACCTTCGCAGAATGATCGAAGGTTGACATGGCGATCAAAGGTAGCCTTGGATCATTTTTTAGTTGCCTCGTTGTTCTGTAAGGAAGATCGACGATCTTCATCCAGAGACTCCAAGTTTAGCAGGCGCTGCTCCATTGGAGCAGTGTCAAGTAATAGCTCAATTACGGTGTGTAAGGTGGGAATTTCTCACTCGATGGGAAGAGTTGCCTCAACCCCATGGACTAAATGAAATGGTGTGAAACCAGTAGCAGTTTTCACAGCCGTTCGATAAGCCCATAGCGTAGAAAATAACATATGATGCCAATTGGTTTTATGTTTATTAACCGTGCGCTGTAGCATGGTCTTGAGGACTTTGTTAACTTCCTCGACCTACCCGTTAGACTGAGGGTAATATGGTGAGGCAAAATCGTGAGATAAGCCTAACTGAGATGAGAGTTCGACGAATATCTCATTCTCAAAGTGTTTCCCATGGTCGAAAAATGAGTTGGAGGGGTACTCCAAAGTGGTATATGACGTGGTTAAAGAAAAAATGCGGTGTAGTGTCTGCAGTGTTGTTGAAAGTGGGCATAGCTTCAACCCATTTAGTGAAGTAATCAACGACGACAAGTATGTATTTGTGACCTTTGCTGGAGGGGGGATTACAAGTCATGAAGTCAATGCCCCATTTACAAAAAGGGCCGGCAGTAATGACAGAGTGGAGACGAGTGGGGGGAGCTCGGGCTTTGTTGGCATAGAGTTGACATTGCTCACATCGTTTCACGACATGAATGCAATCATGAAACAAGGTGGGCCAAAAGTAACTGGCTCGGATAATATTTTGAGCAGTGGAGATGCCCGAAAGATGGCCCCCACATGCGCTATTGTGGTAGTCGTTTAAGACTCTATCGGCCTCGTCAATAGTCAGGCATTGACGAAGAATGGTGTCGACACCCCAACGGTATAGGATGTTTCCAATAAGAAGGTAGCGGGGGGCCTGATGGCAAATACGTCGATGATCATCTAGTGAAAGGTGGTTACCAAAATTTTGAGTTCGGAGGTAGACAAGGAGGTTGTCGTACCAAGGATCATCCGAAGGGATGTAAAAGAGGTGTTCGTCGGGAAAGTCAGTGTTGATGGGGGCACTGGTGGTGTAAGAGGGGAGGGTTGTGACAAGTTCAACGAGAATGAGGGCCTTCTTACTCTTAGGTGTTGAGAACTCGAGGTCGTATTCCTGAAGGATAATGATGCATTGAGCGAATTTTCCGTTGACTTGCCGACGACTGAGCAAATACTGCATAGGGTTGGAATCTATGATGACCGTGGTGGTACGGAGCAGAATGTAATGGCGCAGTTTCTGGACTGCGAGGACAACTGCAAGAGCAAGTTTCTCTTCGTGTTTATACTTCAAGGGTGGTCCTGAGAGGTTTTTTCTAACGTAATAAATGACATGTTCACGATTGTCATCTCCAAGCTGGACGAGGATGCCAGCTACTGATACAACTGATGCTGATACATAGAGGATATAGTCGCGATTATAGTTAGGTGCACTAATTAAAGGTGTGTTTGAAAGCGTTGCTTTAATATCGTCAAATGACTATTGGGCATGGTTTTCCCAGTGAAATGGGATGCCGTGACGTAGTAAGCGAAGGAAACCGTGTGCGCGTATGGTGTAATCCGGGACAAAGCATATAAGAAAGTTAGCTTTGCCCTGTAGACTCTGCAGTTGTAAATTCTGGGGAGGTGGAATTTCGATGATAGCTTGGACTTTGAGGGGGTCCATGGTAATACCACTTTGGGAAACAATAAAACCGAGGAGGTTCCCTGCGGTGACACATAACACACACTTGAGAGGATATAAGTGGATGTTGTACTAACAACACTATTGAAAGATGATTCGTAAATCATCGAGATGTTGGGTTCATTTCTTGGATCGAGCAGTGAGGTCGTCCAAGTAGGCGAGGATGATGTGGGACAGATCGTGAAAGATGTATGTCATAGCCTGCTGGAAATTCGCGTCGACATTCTTTAAGTCGAAAGGCATGACCCGATATGCAAAAGTACCCCACGGGGTAGTGAATGCGGTTTTATATTGATCGACGGGGTGAATTTGAATTTGATTATAACCAGAGAATCCATCCATAAAGGAGAGAGCCTCGTGGCCTGCGCAGTCGTCGATAATTTGATTGATAAAAGGCGTTGGGAAGTTGTCTTTGGGACATGCATGATTGAGATCACGAAAGTCTGTGCAAACGCGGATAGTGCCCTGTTTTTTGTTAACGGGTACAGGGTTGGAAACCCATGAGGTATAGGTGATGGGGTAAATGAACTCGGTAGCGCGTAACTTGTCAATTTCAACTTTGATAGCCGCGACTTTGGATGGGTGTAGCGATCGTTGTTTTTGGTGAACTGTTGTAATGTCGGGCTAGGTGTCGATGCGATGTTCGACAATAGAGGGATCGAGGCCAGGCATTTTCGTGTATGACCAGGTGAAAATATCCCTATATTCTTGGAAGAGGGATTTATATGCGTCAATTTCCCGAGGAGTGCAAGCAGCTCCAATGGTAATTTCTTCGACGATGCCATTTTTAATGGAAATGTCGATTTTGATGGTGGGGGAAATGTTGGCCATATTGCCTTCTTCAAAATCATCAGGGGCAGGAATGGGATTGTTGAACCAGTCGATAGGCCCAGATGGGATAAAATCCTTGGTTTTGACCGTGTAAATGGGGTTTTGGTTAGGAGGCATGGGGGCTTCCTGTGGAGAGAAGAGTGCGCGATGGTGTAGCGCATCCCAGGGAGAGTCCGAGTGGTTTAACTCTTTGAGTATTTCTTCGTCGCATTGGAAGTGACGGGAATACAAGGGGTCATGAGGAGTGATCTCAATAACAGTGGTCGCATGGTTACCCCCTGGTGAAGAAGCAGGGGGAATGTTGTTAGGAGATGGTGAGGGTTCACTCGACATAAACCATATATTGAAGTACTGGGGGGTACCCGTGGTGTTTGGGTGGAGAGTGTCCGTAGGGGAATGAGCGGGAGAGTTGGGGGGGTTGGGGGGTGAATCCTCAGATACGTCATCTAAGAACCATGGAGGTGTTGGGAGTGTCTCAGATTCAAGAGAAATGACATGAAGAGCCTCTAGTGACGAGGTAATGTCAATTATCACCTCAGCGGGTTGGTGAAGCAGGGTCAATTGACGTTGCCTATATTCAAGGATCATAGGATACTGGTAGGTAAAATGAGCTAATGAATCGTAGAGAGAGCAAGGGCATCTCATACGTTCATTGACTGAAGTGGTGACATAACGAATGTCAGTGATATGTTTTGAGGAGGACGTAGTAGGACTGGGGTTGTTCTGGAATTTCTGGCGCACTGTAGCTAAAGTCTACCGAAAGCATGGTAGGGCTGGGCACTAATGGGTATAATGGCCATACTCTGAACATATAGCACAAGCATATTTGGTCCTCAACCCTTTACTACTGGAAGGGTGGGTGGTAGTGACGGAACTAGCAGTAGTGGTGGGTGTTGGGGGAGTTTGATTGAGGGGGATCAAATTCCGTAATTCAGGTAGTGATGGACAGTTGTTGGTTTGGTGGCCCTCTTTCTCACATAGTGCAAAAGGTGGTGGGATGCGTGGGGGAAGTGGAGCGGTGGGCTCCTTCTTCTTTCTCCTGCCCCCAGCTGTAGCAGGAGGGTTAGTGAGTGGGGGGGTGGTGGGGGTAAGGATGGGAATCGTCATGGGGATTCCTTCCTGTGGGGGAAGGGATGGTCGAGAGACCATCTCAGGTGGGTGTAAATACCACATTGGGATTGCTAACACCATATTAGGTAGTGTGAGTGTTGCAGCTACCTAAAAATATTTGATACCTGGTGGAGGGTAAAAGAAGGGAATTTGAGTGAGGGGTTGGGGAACCGTCTCCCATACTAGACTATGTCCTTGGGGAGAGGTGGAATCATGGACTGGTGGGGTCGACGAGTGTCCAGGAGTTTCTTGAGGGGGGGGTTATACGACGAGTGGGACGTCAGGTTTGACAGAAGCCTCTGTAGGAGGAAGGGTATCCTCTGTGTGAGTTTCGTTGGATGATACAACACACACTTGATTGGAAGGGTGTAGGAGTGGTGGTTCTCCATGATATGTTCCTAATAAGGATGGGTCTTTAAAAATACCAAGACCTATCTCGACGAGTGGATATGTGTCGTGGCTGGTGTGAATGAGAGGAAGAATGTTATCGAGGTTGGCAGATGGGTTAGGCTCATAATGTGAGACTTGGTCAATGGTAACGATCTTCCCGTTGTGAGGGAACATCATTGTCCGAAAGATGGAAGATGCCACTGCCTTCATAGCGTACATGTAGCTACGACCGAACATGATATTATAATCGAGTAGGGCATCGATAACTTCGATATCGATGAGAATAGTCTTGCCCCCAAGTTCAACGGGGACATTTTGGAAGAGCCCTTCAGAAGAGGATGGTCGCCCGTCATAAGCTCATAATGTGATGGCAGAGGGTATGAGTTCCGGGGAACCAAGTTTCTGCCATACTGTTTTGGACATGATGCATGTAGATGCACCTTCATCGATGATACACCGATGAACTGTGATGTTCCATATTTTCATTGGTATTTGAAAAGTGATCAAGGTAGGAAGACAAGGTTCTCCGCTGTCTAGATCAAAGGTGATGAGTCGAGTATCTGCAAGGTCGACTGCCCCCAAGGCGGAAAGTAATGATTTCCGCTGAGTAGGAAAAGTATGCAGGACTTCCAAGACTAACATGGTAGCCAAGGATTGTGCTAAGTCATCTACCAAACTATAGTTATGAGCTGCCCTAGCCTGTGGGTTGTGGACATTCCTGCGCAATGGGATGCGAGGGATGTGAAGAGGTGGTTCGGCGGAAGGGTGAGGGATCACCAACGGGGGTCCCATCGGTGTAGGATTTGTCTCTGGAGGGATGGGAGTAGACTCAGCAGGTGCATGATACTGACGATTACGCATTTGCAGAAGGATTTCTTCCTCACTGGTGACGAGAATTGTACGCTCTGCTGGATTGTTGGGGTTGAGGTATTGTCCCACCTGAGGTGGGGGATGTTGTGTGTCCTGTTGGGTGTTTATCACACCTTGATGTGGAATAGGATTTTGCAGCATGATGGGAGGGGGTTGTTGCACACATTGTTGTGGGGCCTGCTGAGGGGCAGGTTGTGTAGGAGAATGGGGAAGACTACCAGAGTCTTTCAACCATTTGAAATCTGCGATCTGGGGGCAATGATGAGTGTAATGGCCGAACTCACCACAAAGGGCACAAGGGAACATGGTTTTAACATTATTTCTCCCTTGGCGTTTATTATTATTATTTCCCCCTTGGGGGTTTTGGTTCCCTTGGTTCGGGTTGCCCCGAGTGGGTTGGTGCTGTGGGGGTTGATTCCCGCCTTGACCTGGGTTGTTGTTATTCCTGTTCCAGCCTTTCTTCTTGGCATTGTTCGACGGATGGGTTGGATTGGTTGTATTTAACTGCTCAAATTTTTGGTATTGTTGAACAACGAAGGGTTGAACAAAATTCACCCCCACATGAGGATGTGGGGGAGCCGTGGGTTGTGGAGGACCAGAAAATGGGAAGTACGGGCTCTGTGGTGGTACCGATCCATAAGGTACATAGGAAGGCATAGTGCTTTCACTAGTACTGTAAGCTGATGTTGAAGGAGTACCATTATTTGTTGGAATAGGTGGATGTATGGGAGGTGCCGACAGTGGTCCACTGATGGGTGGAGGTATAGCGACAGGGTATGGCTGTTGATAAGGGGGTGGGGGTAATATGAAGTGCCCCCATATGCCAGCAGGTATTGAGGTGTTCCATACATTGGTGGTGGTTGTGGTTATGGATCGTGGTGAGTAGTGGCACCAATTAGTTCGTCTGTTGAGTGAGACATCCCAGGTTTGTCTTGGCCAAATGGTACAGGTTTGGGAAGATCAGGAAGTACAGTGTATAAGTACCCTGACTGTGCATAGATGAGGTCATACTGTTGGGCCTTACTGATGGCTTCCTCTTCAGATTGAGGGAATGTGGAAGCTACATCCTTATCAAGGAGAGAGACAAGTGATCTAAGAAACCAGTCCAGACACTGTTGCTTGGTGGTTTCTGCTTTGCATAAACTACATCGCCTATGCCACTCATGAATATGGTCAGTGATGTGTGTGGCTGAGGTTTGTTTGAAATTAGAAAGTAGTTCTAGACCATTGTCGTGGCGGATAGGTAATTGGAAGAAGGTCAAGAATTCTTTGGCCAATGACTCAAAAGTTGCGTGGGACCCTGATTTTTCTTCGACATACCATTTAGCCGATGGGCCAGTGAGTGTTCGTTGAAATAATTGCAGTCTGGTGGAATCATCTATAATGCTATTGGAGGAGCACCATAGGTGAAAGGTCATGACATGGTTGGCAGGTTCATCGCCTGCCTTTCCTTCAAACTTTGGTATGTCTGAAGGTAGTTTGGTGGGCATTGCAGGCCATGTGGGATCATGCAATATAGGATCGTTCGTAAGTTTGGTGAGATCCGGTATGTTGAGAGAGGCCAAATATGGCATCTGTAGTGGGGGGGGAGGATTATCTCCAGCCATAGTGTGTTGTGAACCTGACCCTTGAGGGGGTCTAGGTGGGTTTTTGCTCCCTCCTTGAGAGGAAGTAGGTCCCCTGCTTCCGTGTAAAGGAGAGCAAGTGAATGGATGACCTTGGGAAGTTGACCCAAGTAATGTAGAACCAAGAAAAGATGATCCTAAAACTGTAGCACTCATAGGAGTGTGTGAAGGAGGTGTCGATGAGCGGGCACGACCAGACACTCCCCCTAAGATAGGAGGGAGGTTTAGCAAGCGTCGTGAACGACAGGGGTTTTGTGGTTCCCCTATGATGTCAGACTAGTTGTGTGAATGTGTGCAAAAAGTGGTGAGAGTAATATAGAAACAAGAGACTTTGCGTTGAATGTTTACACAATATATATATCCAAATAAAACTCTAATCAGATGTGCATCATACAAAAAATGAGAAAGAAGCATATATGTGGGTAAGTGGGTTTTGTCCGCGTGAGGAAATAAAAAAGAAATCAAATGCTCGTGTCCTAGAAGACGTAATGTCCTGCCTCTCAAATAGCAATGGACCTTCCAATAGTACTCAACAGTGGGGTCTGAAGTCACTAGAAGAGAAACAAGTGAAGGATGAAGTAATTGGTTATAATGAGGGGTAAAGGGGGAATATCCCGAAAGAGATGGCGATATTTCTCAATATCCACACAAAATCCAATCAAGGTGCAATTGCATCCCACAATTGCCACCTGGGTAGATGTCCTAAAGTTGGTCACTAGGTACCTCAGTCAAAGTGCGACATTTAGATTTTTGGCCTAAGAAATGGGTCACGGGCTGGATCCCGTCCAAGAGGTGGGTGCCTCAAGGGGGGACACATAGAACAACTGTACCTCGGCCTTCGACCCTTCACGGGTATCTCCCTACCTTATCTTAATTGGAACACTTGACTTGGAGGATTTGCAGTTCCCTATTTGACAACCTCTATGTTTGATAATGTGAGAACCAGATAACGGGGAGTTATTTGGATGCCTATCCCCGAAATCCTACCTAGACTAAAAAATTTCTTTTGGCACCTCCTGTAGAGGAAAAATTAATGAGTTTTTAGAAAGATTTTTAGATGTAGTTGTTTGGGGAGGTTGGGGGTGAAAACCAACCTCGTTGATTAAAAATGAGAGTGGATAGTTTCATCAAGAAAAGGGTGGGGTGTTTTCGGAATCCCTTGGGAGGAAACTTACTTTGACCTCCATGTTTCAAGAAGAAGCTATGTGAGTGATAAGTGACTTTTGTGTGTGAGTGAAAGTG
>JZKD02S1998142.1:41344-60238 GCA_000966675.3 Picea glauca
GACACCCTATTTACCAGCTACAATTGGAAGGAGGCTATGACCCCCTATTTAGTCAGCTACAACTGACAAGGAAGCACCAAATCCCCTGCAGAATCCAACCTGCCCTTGCACCACCCAACCACCCTTAATTTCATAATGCAATTCAATCTCTTCTTCTCTTCATCGAATTTGATTCATGCATCTATTAACACAAGTCCTATCAAATTTGACCTTTTTGACTTCGACTTGTTTTCCCTTGCTCCACCCTTCCTCCCTTTATGCAGGTTATAACACTTATAACACTTTTACTGTACTCTGTTCAAACAAACAGAGATACTATCAATTCTTCAAGTCTTCTTAGAATTATTAATTGTTGCACTTTCTACTTTTCTGCTGCAACCTCTGCTTGTATGGTCTTCTAGTTATTTGCAATCAAACTTCATCTCTTGTTCTTTGGCTTCTGTCATTTAATATTCAATGAATATACTGTAATTTCTACTTATCTGTTGCAACCTATGCTTGTATGGTCTTCTGGTTATCTGCAGTCAAACTTCATCTCTTACTCTCTGGCTTCTGTCATTTAATATTCAATGTATCTTCTGGTCCAATAAAGGTATTCTGTATCAAATACTGGATTACATAACTATTGCTTCGTCTTCTTCTATTCTTAATCTTCAATAAGACTTTGACAAGCCCATTAAAACCAACAGTTCTTCTTCTTGAACTCTGCTTCTATTTTGATCTTCTTATCTGAATTGCAAAGACACCTTCTTCTCACTACTCTTTCTTGTTTATATATTCTTCCAACTGGTATGAGATATGAAACATTGTGTCCCTTTGTTTGGACCATCACACCTCTTAATTTTAACATTAAAAATAATCACTATTATTATTCAATAATTAATGTTAATTCTTTTAACTTAGTGAGAGTTCTTTTCGTAAATCTATCACAGGTATGGATCCATTTCCTTTTAACCGAGTTCTACTGAGGTGCTTCCTTCAAACCATTTTCACAGGAATGACAATGAAAAACCATAGGATTATTAACTTTAGCAACATATTATATTTTTCCTTGATTTCTCTTATTCCATATGACCAACGACGATGACTAGACACTAGGCCAAATGAGTGATTGAGCACTTATCAGAATCAACGGTCATGTTTTAATATCTCGATGATATGGATGATTGTCGAAACTTCGAGACTTTGAATATTCTACTTACACTATCCTTCCACTGTACTTTATCAACGGTCAAGAACGCTCCCAAAGTGTTCTTTAGATCAGATGATTCATGTCCACTTCGAGACTTCGGCCTTCGAGACTTTGTCCTTCATGATTTCGGCCCTTCGGGACTTAGGACTTTGAGACTTCGGGACTTTGTCCTTCGTGACTTCAACACTTCGACCTTCGGGACTTCCGGACTTTGGCCATTTGTTGGTGGTGAAACTACCAAAGTGAAACTCCCGGAGCGACGTAACTTACTGATGTCGCTTGTTGACATGGCACATGTCGAGTGTTGCCACATGTCACTCAGATTCGTGATTTACACATACCTAAAATACCGATTTCATCTTGACACTTGTCATTATCTGACTGTGCCACGTGTCCTTGCAGACGTGGTCCGTAGACGTAGATCTCCCGACGTGGCACATATTCTTCTCCTCGATATAATGGTCAGAATAATATCCGAAATGTATCTCAGATCGATGGCTGAGAGTGACTTCATAATTTTATCCTTCGGGACTTTGGGTAATTTGATCTCTCCACTTCCCAGTTCTTCTGAAGTGAGATTCCCTGAAGTGTAACCTCCACACAACTTGTAACCTGAAATCAATTTTGTTCGTTGATCACGATCTTAGATCCACGACTCGATCTATCTGCGATGCTACTTTGCCTTGGTTTAAATCCAACGACTGTTCTTCTTTTCTTATCCAATCCTTCCACTTAAAGTGATCCAATGACTATCAAGAATTCAGGTATTCAAAATATTAACCTTTTTTCCTTGCTTATCCTATCCTTCCACTCAACTTGATCCATCGGTTGAGAAGGCTCTCGATGCAGATCAATGATCAAGGATGATTGTGGGGTCCTCAACTAGCATGGATTTTAATAATATCGTCGAGTTCTACAATGTAAACTGCTTGTTGGTAGTGGAATTGATGCCAATCATAGATATATTGTCGAGTGAGCATAAACAGTCAACGTGGACTGTAGAACCAAAACTTTCAAGTGGTTTAATTTGTCACCCAAGCTCCACAATTGAAGTTGTGCATTTGTTGGTGAGTCAACCAAAGTCGTCGATCTTTTAATTTATAATATTTGACGATCCTAACTAAATGCAGGATTAGAAATAACGTATAGTTTAATTCTCCCTTCGTGCTCTGCAATCAATCCCTGCCCTTTATTTTTCTTGCATATCCGACAGTCACAAATTGATCTGATCATTGACCAATCCTCCAATGGTCCTTAAGCCCACAGTCACTGATATGATCGATGTCTGTTACATGAGATGATCAGCACCATCAATTTCTTGATCGGACGGTTGTTGAGGTTTTTCACCATTTCTGTGCACCGATCGACTTCTTAGTCTTTCCATCGATCTCGATGAAATTTCTACAATGCACTCTTCCTTTTGAGATTTGATCTTCATTCGCTAACCCTCCTGAGCTTTAATCTCTGCATACTATATGACATCTTCTGCTAACTGTTATACTGCATATATTTGTCATGAACTCTGCATACTATTATAATGTTTGACATCAATGACAACACATTAATGACACTGTGTCCAACATCAACCACATGCCTTGCCAAATGCGCCACCCAAAACATTCACGTTAACCCTTGCCAAGTTTTCAAGCCATACCATATGCCTTGAAATAGAATATGCACCTCAAAATAACTCAAATGAAAAATCGCATAGTCACTAACCACCATATAATAGTTAGGACTAATACTAACATGTTTTACATTTCCATTTGCACATAACCTTTGACATAGCTTAAGCATAGGCCCTTTCTTTTAGGATTGTTCCCATAAGTTTCTTCTCTTTGTTTTGTTTATGTCATTGCTAACATATTTATTGTGTATGTGTAGCCAGGTAATAAATCATGGTGACATGATTTAACATAGAAACTTTAAATATATGTCAATCATAACATAAAAATAAAGCTTTAAATAGCAGAACATCCCATAAAATGCATCATCCACCTATCACTATGTAGAAATGAAACCAAAACTATATTGTCAACCATATAGGACTCTCTAAGCAACATCAAAACAATAATAGAAAATGTGTGATCTGACTATCTTCGAGCCTACAATCTACAAGGGGGTCCCACCTACTAGTATTATATTATTATCATAGTTTAAATAATAGGGATTTAACAATACTTTGAAGGTGAAATTCCTCATTGCGATTTTAATCATCAACAAATTGGCGACTTCGCAGGGAAATCTATTTCCAATAGATAATGAACTTAGAATAATTGGTTTCGTAGAGCAAGTAATATCAGATCAAGAAGATATAAATCAGAATGATTATGCAACAGGGGGAAGTGAGCGAATTTAAGGAAATAATGACCGGGAATTTGGGAATAACTCATGGAAAATGTTAAGTATGAGGGGGTTTATCCCTGTAAGCATAATAATTCAACTAAGAATTATGCTTAACTTCAAGGGGAAAAATATTCTGAATTTGCTCTTTTGAATTTCAAAATGGATGAAGAAAAGGAAAGAAGAGGAGGGATAAAACCAACTATCTCATAAAACAACAGTGGAAGCATATAAAAATTTCAATGATGCCTTCAAGGGGAACATCATGACAATTGTGTAAGCTCGATTTTTATTCATTAACAATACTTTGTAGGAGTGTCACTGTGGAAAAACTGATCCAACATTTTATTCTCAAAAAATGAAATCAAAAGAAAGAAATGCCATAATAGAAATGAAACAACAAAATTTGATTGAGCATAAATTAAATGATAGAAATGAAAACAACATAAATGAAAACTACTAAAATGAAGGCATAAATGAAAACTACTATAAAAGTAGAAATGAAAACTACTATAATACATAAACAGTCCGAACAACGTTAAACTTTTCAAGTTGGTTCTACATAATGTTTTAAGTGGGAACCATTAGTGTTGTAGGAAAACAATCACTCTTGTAAGTCCTTTAGAATACAAGAGTTTTCATCCAGGACAAAATCGATCTTGAAAGGACCTAGCCATAATTTTTGAAACTTTGAATGCCTTCCTCTATCAGCATGAGTTGAATCCCATAGCAATACCTTCTCATTGACTTTAATTTTGATAGCTTTGACACTCTTGTTGGAATATTTTTTAAGAGTCTGTTGTCTTCTATTTATATTATCCAAGGAAAATTCCCTTTGCTCCTCTAAAGCCAAAAGTGCATTAATTCTTTGGGAGACATTAGAAGAATTCAATTCTTCGACCTGTAGCATTGACCTTAAGGAGGAAATTTCTAGCTTAGTAGGCAGAATGGCTTCTTGACCATAAACAAGATGAAAAGGAGTATAATTAGTTCTCACCTTGGTGGTGGTTTGATCTTCCCAAAGGGTGTAAGTGAGAAATATCGTGACTTCTAACACCATCAAGGGATGTGACTTAGCCCTTATTGTGAATCAACCTGCCCATTACCTTGCGGATAACAAGCCGATTAAGTAAAAATTTTAACCCCCAACTTAGCCAAAAATTGGGTCAGCTTAGCAGAAATAAAAGAAGGATCATTGTCTATAATAATTTCCAAAGGAAGACCAAATCTGGAAAAAATATTATTTTCAAGGAAAGAAATCACCTGCTCATCCTGTGAATGTTTAAGCGGGACAACTTACTGCCATTTTGTAAAATAGTCTATGGTTATTAAGATAAAGACTTGTCCTGCGGAAGACAGAGGATTAATAGGACCAATAAAGTACAAACCCCAATTTTAAAAAGAAAATTCTGGGAGGACAGGTTATAAAGGCATGGCTGAAATGTGTTCCTTCCCAACAAATTTCTGGCACTAGTCACAAGATCTAGAAAAAAACATACGAATCCCTAAAAATTGAAGGCCAGTAATATCCTTTTATGATAATCTTGAAAGCAGTGGTTTTAGCAGAAAAAATGACCTCATACATGAATACCAGAATTTGAAAGAACCATGAGTTTCTTGCAACAATTTCCTTGCTTCCTCATTTTTTACACAGTGAAGCAACATACCATCGACAAATCTTCTAAACAAGCAGTCTCCTATAATGACGTATCTAGCATATTCAAGACAAAGCCTTATTCTTTGGTGAGTGTCTAAGTTATTTGGACATATTTGATTTTGAAAATAGTAAACCAAAGTTTTGTACCAAGGATGGTCGGAAACAGGAAGGATTTGATTTTCAATGTAGAACAGTGCTGATAGAGAGCTATCATGTTCATCAATTTCTTCACTAGTTTCAACATGCTAAGCTAAGTGAAGGGCTAAGTCACATCCCTTGATGGTGTTAGAGGTCACGATATTTAAATCATGCTCTTGGATCTTGGCAAGTCAATGTGCAAGATTCACTAAAAGATAAGTCTGTGAGAGAAAAAACTTGACAGTGAGTAAAGGGAATTTTACCAACGTGTTCCTACCTAAGATGAAGTGGTGAAACTTTTCAATAGGTTGAACAAGAGAAAAATCATGATTTTCAATAAAAGAATATTTAAAATCATCACCAGGCAAGATTTGACTCATGTAAGCCACTGGTTTTTCATTTCCTTGGTCATCACATTGCACGAGGATAGAAGAAACGACTTTCTCTGTGGAATAAGTATATATCGTGAATTCTTTCTCAAAATACAACTTCTCCAAAACCAGTGCAAAACTGATTGATTCCTTGATCCCTACAAAAGAATTTTCGACATCATCTGTCCAAGAAAAAGAATGATCTTTCTTAATAAGATTATGAATTGGCTTGACCATCACAAAAAAATCGAGAACAAACCTACAACTGAAGTTAATAACACCCATAAAAGCTTGAACCTCCTTCTTGGAAGTGGGGACATGCATATTACGAATAACAACAATCCTTTTAGGATCAATGATTATTCCCGAATCAGAGACAATGTGTCCAAGGAGATTTCCCTTGGTAACGCCAATAATAGACTTAGAATGATTTAGAGAAATGCCAAATTTCATGCATCGTATGAGAAATTTTTTAAGATGACCAAAATGATTCGATCGATTTTTAGAATACAAAGTTAAGTCATCAAGATAGATCTGAATAATATTGTCGATCAAATCGTCAAAAGCTATTTGCATAGCTCTTTGAAAAGTGGCACCTGCATTAGATAATACAAAAGGCATACGTTCATAAGAAAATGTGCCCCAATGAGTAATAAATGTGGTTTTATATTTATCTTCCCTTTTTACCTTGATTTGATTGTAACCAGAAAAATTGTCAAGTAAGGACATCATCTATGACCTTGCAACCTGCTGCAAAATCATTTCCATATTAGGGAGAGGAAAGTGATCTTTTGTACTAGCCCGATTTAATGCACGAAAATCTATGCATTATCTAATATGACTAGTTGTTTTTTGAACAGGAACCAAATTGGAAACCCATTCAGAATACTTGACCGGAAAAATGATCCCAACCTTCAAGAGTTTTTCCAACTCCTTTCAAATAGTTGCTTCCAGTGCAGGGTTAATGGGTCTTTGTTTTTTCCTAACTAGTTTTATTCCCTCCTTGATAGGAATGGAATGTTGTATAAGAGCATGATCAAAACCATGAAGATCCTCATAAGACCAAATAAAAAAATCCTCAAATTCACCAAGCAGTCTAGCGAACCTCAATTTTTCTTCATCAGAACATTGAGCACCTATTTTAACATTATTTGGAGATTCGGGTGTTCCAATGTTCAAGGAAATGGTTTCACCCACTTTCCTTTTTGACTCCTCTTCTTTATGTTTCTCTTTGTTGCCTACATCACTCGATGGAAATGAACTTTCTAGAGGAGTCAAGCCTTTAGGAATCTTGTTATCTTCCATTGATATAATTTCCTTAGGCTTATAAGGTTCATTTTGAATGAAACAACATATGCTCTAATCACTAGGGAAGACTTGCCATGATTCTATATTGTCAGGGATGTGTGGATGATATAGAGATTGAAAGGTACAATCAGGTCTTTGAGGCATAAGTTGCTGATTAGGAGAGGTGGCAAAAACAACTAACCGATCAGCCATTGAGTTCAATTCCCTCTTAACATGAGTAATGTTGAAAGATAGTAGGTTCAAGATAAGTGCCCAAATAGTTTGGGTGTAGCGTTTCATCAACTTATTGCTAGGGGAATATATCTTACGTACAAGGTTCACAACAAGTTGAGAATCCCCAAAAACTGTGAGGTGAACACAACTCAGATTATAGGCATTTTCAATGCCTAATAATAAAGCTTCAAATTCAGTGACATTGTTTGTGCAAGAAAACTATAACCTATAAGAAAAGTTATGAATTTCCCCACAAGAGAGTACAGGATAATTCCAGCTCCATTTCCTTCATTAGAGAATGAACCATCAAAGTGCATATACCACATACCGTCGTCTAAGTTGATTTGTTCCAAGGGAGTGTTGTCCTCCTCGACAAACATGGAATACACCCCTAGGTCCTCTTCAATATAATTCACATTAGATTGTGGAACACTTTCTACATAAGTTGAAATCCTTCCCTCTCTAAGGACTATCATTTTTTTACCATTCCGAGGAACGAATAAGTGTGTCCCATTGAGTGAGAAGCATCCACCTATCAAAGCTTTCCAATATCTTCCTAGGATGATCGAGTAGTTAATTACTGGCATATAGATTACCTGAATATTAAGGGTTGTCCTTATTTCAGGGTGCGCGCACAAAACCAAGGTCACGTCCTTCATTTCACCTATGGTCRTTTGTTGTAGAWTATTATAAGAGAGCATGGTTTTGGMATTTTCATTTGTACAAGATAAGCCTAGCTCTTCTATAATGATCTTCGACATTACACTTGGGCCCRAACTGYTGTCAATGAGGCAACAATGGGAAATCTTATCCATAATATTTAYAGAAATATAAAAAGGGGRATTTTTTATAGGGTATCTAAAGTTATGTACACCTACTTTATYTATAGACAAATCCTCTTCATCTACCTCTTTAGAGAGGTTGGCTACAACGTAAGMTTTTCCTTCCATGAATTGTTTTAGATGCCTCTKTTGTTCARGGACGACAACCATGTCTAGAAGGGTCKCATATGCTTTGATKTTGGCCAACTGATTTAGAATATTGTATTTGGAAGAGGGGAGAGGGTAGGTCRTTCCTTGACTGTCAGSAKCCTTAGGAAACTGAGCAATAAYAKTTGGTGAGKATGAGCTCRGGCTAGAATAATTGTGGGGAGRATCGTATTTTMTTTTGGGAGCATAGGATTTGTTCCTAGTATTGATGATCATGACATCTTTTGKCTCTGCAAAATCTAGTACAACGATGGTAGTTTCAGGTYGTTTACCAAAKATTTTATCTTTGGCACTCTTCTTTACCTCACATGTAGTTTCCTCATGGTGTTCCTCGCAAAAGGTACCCTACCTATGAGGCATGATAGATTTAGGCTGAAAATTATTTTCATTTGGATTTCTAAAGGGGGGTGTAGAAGAGGATGAAGCTCCATAGGTAAGAGGAGAGATATTTCCCTTTCGCTCATACACTATCATCTGATTATTCATGTCTTGTACAAGCTATAATAGGGAATACATGCATGTCTGTTTAACTGATTCTCCATGAGGAAGACCTGTTATTTCAAGTTGTTCTTCATACTCTAAAAAAGTATGCAGAGAGGAACCGAGGTTATCAATGGCCTTTTACTCAAGCCTATGATGGTAGGGGGAAGGTAATGCATTATAATAATACATGAAAACGGCTTGGTTCTGAGGTCGAATGAGGTTAGGGATTTGATTGTATAACTTGGTGAACATAAGTTGAAGGAATTGATTTTTCATAGGTGGGTTTGAACCAATAGACTAACTCCTCCCAAGTAGATGAAATCTTAGGAGGGAGATAGAATAAATCGGTCGTGGCCTTCCCTTCAAGTGAATTGACAAATAAGTGCATGCAAGTATTGTTTTCATTTGCTGCTATGTTGTGACATGAATTAGAAAATTCCACCAAGTGTTCATTCATACTGACAGTGTTATTCCCTAAAAACTTAGGGATATTCTCTTTGAATTTAAGAAGTGGACGAGTAGCATGTGCCAGGTTAAGAGGAGAGGAAACATGCCATAGTGTGGTTGTAGCATCTTATTCAAACTGAAAAAGCCCATACTTTTTAATGACTTTGGTGGGGTTTGTGGTATATTAGATAGGGACTTGGTGACTATATAAGATACCAATCATTGGCGAAGTTGAATATTGAGATGAAGAAGCACCCCTAGCGCCACCAGATCCACCATTAAATGCCATCTTGTGGATAATAGATAAGGGAGAGAAAGACGAATTGGATGAATCATACAAGGTTCTCCTTAGAGGACTTTGTTGGGTTGATAACACAACGTCCCTTCTTCCTATTTCAAAAATAGGATTAATTTCAGGTGATAATCCTCTTCTCTCCTAGAAACATGAAGGTATAAGGACATGAAAAGAAGATCAAATATAAAAAATAAAGTTATGGCTAATTCCTAAGCTGTCTACATCTAGCTTCCCAACGTTCTTGGGCACTTATATCTTGTTCAATTTCTTCCCATGAACGATTAAGCTCAGTCCGAGTATTAGCAGTTTCTAAAATGGTGTTAAAAAAGTTTAAATCGATGTTGGTTTGATCTTGAAGACCAGACTCAATATTAGGATTCCTTGCAACAGGTATAGTCATTATGAAATGAAACAGTCAAAGAATCAATATCAGAAAAAAAGATATATTCGATGATAATCAAGCATAAAAATCAGCCAAAGAGATATTGAAGATCTCCCCAGTGGAGTCGCCAAATAAATGTTGAGGAAAATATATGAAATGATCTTAATCAAGCATTTTCAGATCTTACTTGGCTAAAGAAAGATAGCCAGGAATATCACCCTATGTTTATAGTCTTCAATTTTTTTTCCTAATTCACAAGTATTGGTTACAAGGGCTTAGGATGATTTTTTTATAAATGAAAGATTGCTAAAAAATTCAATGTTTATGTAATTTTATGAATATAACAAATGAAAAAATAAATGTAGAGATAAAAGTAAAAATACTAAGTCAATAATCTACACAGATGAGACATAAAGAAGTCGCTTATTTCATTCCAATTTTGTCGAAGAATTGTTCTCTTTACAAAATTCCCTGAGCAAGTTTGGACCAAAGTCAAACTTAGATGTCCTCGATGAAAACCATACAAAAGGACTTCTGACAGAAAGTAAAAAAATGAACTTTAAAAGCTAGATCAACTTGCCATAGATTGTTGCCCACTCGATTCTGCACAATATCCTTTATCAGTCATGAAATTTAATTCACAAACAAACAAGTCTACATAGACTATCAAATATAGATCAACACCTTTGAAAAAAAAGTGTTTGAATGATGTAATTCAACCTTGAATCTTGTTGTTTACAATAAGACCTTTCTATCTTAAAAGAGAATTAGGCTTTCAATGAATTAAAAAATGAATGCAAACTGAATTATCTCAATAAAACTCAAGAGCAGGCCTTAGTATGCTTTCTCCTTCTATTCTCCTCTTGTTCCTCCTTCTCTTTTTGCCTTTAAACAATCATAATTAGTTGAAGTAATTAAACTACCTCTTTAGTTAAGTTAACTAAAACTCAACCAAATTTTTGGTTTAGGGGGAAAATTAATAAAATAATAATAAGGGTCTTTAAAAAATAATAACTAGTAGGTGGGACCCCTTGTGATTCCCTTTAGTTTCTTTAACAAGCATAAACACAACTAGTTAATCAATCAAACACATCCCTCCTTGTGGCTCCCATCATCACTCTCATAATTTGAAAATTAATATCAATGATATTTGAAACCATATCCAAAAATATAATATCCRACATATCCAAAAAATAGTGYGCTATCCAAAACTTCAGAAGTCAACTTTTCTTAACAATCAATAAATAAAAATAGTCAAAAACCATATTTGCCACTCTTGGAGGCAATTTTCCCCTGGTTGCTTCTGTCTCCATTTGATTTCTTTGAATTTTCCTTAGCCTATGTGGAACCTTTAGGCCTGATCTCACTGATAACAATCTCTCAAATGCATGCGAGATTAAACAGATTTGGCAGAGTCATTTGAGGGAGAGGAGGGGGCAACATCAACTTTTCCTTTATCAAGATCATGGTGGGCTTCGGTTTTAAAAAATTTTCTTGCATGGGAAGACTGTACTGGTGAGTGTGCAGGGGTAGATTGGACAATTTGGGAGCATGTAGAGACAAATTGGACCAGCCATGATGTTGGGATACTGCCGGGTGGACAATTTCTTGCCATCCGTCGTTTTCTGGGACTTCAGGTTGT
Source organism: Picea glauca (assembly GCA_000966675.3). Classification (NCBI taxonomy): domain Eukaryota; kingdom Viridiplantae; phylum Streptophyta; class Pinopsida; order Pinales; family Pinaceae; genus Picea; species Picea glauca. The sequence goes on from JZKD02S1998142.1 coordinate 52,805, forward strand.
AATGAGACATGATGGGGAACTGTGATACCAGAGACATGTAGGGCTTGGAGAGGAGGCCTTTCTGGCCTAGGTTGGACCACTCCTTGTCCAATCGAGTTAAAAAAACTAGCTTGAAATAGCTGGCTCAACTCTTGTGAGTCTGCATCAAAATGTATAGAAAACCTTGGCCTTCTAGGGCCACTGTTCCAATTTTCTCTTCCCCTATTACCCCGGTCATGGCTACCTCTGATGAAGAAGATCATTCCTATATGGATTAATTATTAGCAACTAGTTTCTTCAACAAACCATACATGACATATCTTTAAATATGAAACATAGTTTGGCTCAACAACACATCATACTCATGCAATCCAATCCATAAAATTGTTTAATACTTGTCAATGAGCAGGGGGTGAATAAGGGTTCTTGGATATATGAGGGATTGTATTGAGTGAAAAGTGGTAAAATGAAGGGGGGTAGATCATGATTGTTGCTCAACAAATCATCAAACAATCAACTATATTGTAATATCAAAACATATCAACAGTAACTCATCCATGTACCATCCTTAAACTGCTATAATACAAAGTTTTCATTTAACTATAATTTAATTTTAAGAACAAGGAGTGAATACTGAATCTAGGAAGGTGAGGGGACTTGTAATGTGTGAAAAAGTGAGAGAATGGCAGGGAAATAACGAATGTTGTTCATAAAACAAGTCAAGTAATCAATAAACATAACTCTGTACTCAATACAAAAAATACCAACACCAATTCAATAATTAATGTGTATCAAAATTGTTTATTGTTCAACATTCAAATTATTAAAACCTTCTCAATTATCACATTTTGCAATCATATTCCTAATCAAAACAACTTTCAACAGTCATGTTAAGAAAACGCTTGGTCTCTAATTTCTTTCCTTTCCTTTTAAGAATTGAAAGAAAACACACAACAACATTGCTCCACCTCTATCCATAATACATCGCTATAAAAATATCATACACTATACATAAATTCATAATCGATCGATTAAACATATGCACAGGTCCCTTTCCAAATTGACCAGACTTCTAAAAAATGCCCAATTTCATAAATTCTTCAACATATCAACCAATAATTTCTTGTAACGGAACCACAATCAACATACACCCAAGCTTCATCATTGTCAATGAAACCATTCATAATATGCACGATGATTCCATAATAGATGCACACTGAACATAACGAAATACACATAGTTACCAATTCCATAAATTTCAATAACCTCGATCGTGCCTAGTGAAACACATAAGAGTCTCCAATTCACAATCAACACCTTGCTATATAACACAATGGTTCAAAGTTAACGAAAAAGAGGCATCCCTTTGACTGCATATTATTACTCATTACCAATCACAATGTTTCAATCGATTTCATCATAAGAATATGAGATAGGGACTCGACAAAACATTCTATAATCACTCCAGTTGATAACCAATTTTTTACAACCAAAAAGATGTTTGACAGGAGTAAGAACAGTTGGGGATTTTTTAAAATCGACCTCTGTCACAACAAATAAAAAGAGGTAATCAAGAGTGTTCTTAGTAATCAATAAAACAAAGAATTGAAGGTCCTTAGAGGCATATAAACCATAGGCAAAGACCCTTTGATACAAAGCATAGTAGAAAACCACAGGGTTTCCTCATAACTCTTGGTTTGGGCAATGACACAACAATTAGCCACAGAGGAAACAACGATAGGTAGGGTAGAAAAACGATGCACATAGTGTGTCTTGCATTTGTAGAGGAGAAGAAAATGTCCACTTGACAGTGACAGTTACCCAAAACACAACGAGGTATAACATTTGTCTATTTCTTAAGAGCCAAATCATTTGAAAACAATTCCAGTGAGGAAGCATAACCTGAGGCATAACTTATATCACCCAACAACCATATACCATATATAACATATAATTTTTGAAAGTTTGAATGATTTCCTCTATTAGCATGAGCTAAATCCCATAACAATACCTTTTCATTGACTTCAAATTTGATATCTTTGACACTATTGTTGGGATATTTTTTAACAGTCTGCTCTGTTCTGTTTATATTATCCAAGGAAAACATCCTTTTCTCCTCTAAATCCAAAAGTGCATTAATTCTTTGGGAGACATCTGAAGAATTAAATTCTTCGACCATTAGCATTAACCTTAAGGAGGAAATTTCCAGCTCAGTAGGCAAAATTCCTTCTTGACCATAAACAAGCTAAAAATGAGTGCAACTAGTGCCCACCTTGGTGGTGGTTCAATCTGCCCAAAGGGCGTAAGTGAGGAGAGTGTGTCATTGCTGAGGCTTATCTTCAATGAACCTTTTGATAATTCTCACCAGATTCTTATTGGTAGACTCGCACTGCCCATTACCTTGGGGATAATAAGCTGATGAAGTAAAATGTTTAACTCCCAACTTAGAAAAAAATTGGGTCAGCTTAGCAGAAATAAAAGCATGACCATTGTCTGTAATAATTTCAAAAGGAAGACCAAATCTGGAAAAAAATATTATTTTCAAGGAAATAAATCATCTGCTCATCTTGTGAATGTTTAAGCGAGACAAATTCAGTCCATTTAGTAAAATAGTCTATGGTTGTTAAGATAAAGACTTGTCCTATGGAAGATGGAGTATTAATAGGACCAATAAAGTCCAAACCCCACTTTGAAAAAGGAAAGTCTGGGAGGACAGTTTGTAAAGGCATGTCTGAAAGGTGTTCCTTCCCAACAAATCTATGGTACTTGTCACAAGATCTGGAATAAACATACAAATCATGAAAAATTGAAGGCCAATAATATTCTTTTCTGATAATCTTGAAAGCAATGGTTTTAGTAGAAAAATGACCTCCTACATGAATAACAAAATTTGAAGAACCATGAGTTTCTTGCAACAATTTATGTGCTTCCTCATTGTTTACACAACGAAGCAACATACCATCGACAAATATTCTAAACAAGAAGTCTCCTATAATGACATATCTAGCAGATTCGAGACATATCCTTCTTCTTTGGTGAGTTTCTAAGTTATCTGGACATCTTTGATTTTGCAAATAGTAAACCAAATGTTTGTACCAAGGATGGTTAGAAACAGGAAGGATTTGATTTTCAATATAGAACATTGCTGATAGACAACTATCATGTTCATAAATTTCTTCACTAGTTTCAACATGCTAAGCTAAGTGAAGGGCTAAGTCACATCCTTTGATGATGTTAGAAGTCACGATAGTTAAATCATGCTCCTAGATCTTGGCAAGCCAATGTGCAATATTCTATGAAAGATAAGTCCGTGAGAGCAAAAACTTGATAGTGGGTAAAGGGAATTTTACCAACATGTGCTTACCTAAGATGAAGTGATGAAACTTTTCAGTAGCTTTAACAAGAGCGAAATCGTTATTTTCAATACAAGAATATTTAAAATCATCATTAGACGAGCTTTCAATCATGTAAGCCACTAGTTTTTCATTTCGCTAGTCATCACATTGCATGAGGATAGAAGAAACTGTTTCCTCTGTGGAATTAGTATATATCATGAATTCTTTCTCAAAATTCAGCTTCGCCAAAATCGGTGCGGAACTGATTGCTTCCTTGATCCCTACAAAAATATTTTTGAAATCATTTGTCCAAGAAAAAGAACGATCTTGCTTAAGAAGATTATGAATTAGCTTGACCATCACAAAAAAATCAAGAACAAACCTACGGACAAAGTTAATAACACCCATAAAATCTTTAACCTCCTTCTTGGAAGTGGGAACATGCGGATTAAGGATAGCAACAATCCTTTCAGGATCAATGCTTATTCCTGAATCAGGGACAATGTGTCCAAGGATATTTCCCTCGGTAATGCCAAAAATAGACTTAGAAGGATTTAGAGAAATTTCAAATTTCTTGCATCGCATCAGAAATTTTCTAAGATGACCAAAATGAACCGATCGGTTTTTAGAATACACAGTTAAGTCATCAAGATAGATCTGAATAATATTTCTAATAAAATATTCAAGAGTTATTTACATAGCTCTTTGAAAAGTGGCACCTGCATTAGATAAGCCAAAAGGCATACATTCAGAAGAAAATGTGCCCCAACGAGTAATAAATGTAGTTTTATATTTATCTACCCTTTTTAACTTGATTTGATTGTAACCAAAAAAACCGTCAAGTAAGGACATTGTTGGCCCTTGACCAAGTTTTGGGAGTTTCTTGGTAATGTTGACCTATTTTGGGACTTCGACAGCATGTCGAAGGAGGAGCACAAGACGAAGCAGAGATCACAGGATCTTGGCCCCCTTTTTGGGTTTTTGGGAATATGTAACAAGAAAGGGATGTCGGCCCATGGTTTTACCCATGTTTAGGCCTATTTTGTAATGTATATATAGAAGGATAGGAAATATAGAAAGAGGTCAAGGTGATAATTGCTAAAGGAATGGCTAAGTGCTATATCTATGTGATCAAAGGATTGTAAGTGCTCTGTGCATACTGTGTGAGACTTATAGAGCTGAGTGCAAGTCCCTGTGAAAGACTGTAGAAGGATTTATGCTATAACACAAGGAAGAAGGATCTAGCGAGCTGCACAAATCTTATGTCCTATGTGGAGTAAGGGTTTTGAGGCTCTGTACTTGTAACCGATTGACCGAAGACTATAAAGAAGAAGAGTTGGTGGACATAGCCTCAGGGTGGGGGTGAACCACATAAACCCTGTGTGATGTGCTTTGTCTTATTGTATTTACATATTATATGTGAAATGCTCTGATATGTTTAAATAGATCTATTTATGCTTGGTGCTTATTATATGTGAGAATGTTAGATCTGATCTAGATACTCATGCTTAGCACTTGATATGCTCATTCTGATCCATTTTTATATGCTAAGTGCTTGAATACCGTAGATTAGTGTGAATGCTGCAAAGTTTTGTCTTATAAGCGAAGTGGTTATTGACTTCATATTGAGGAACTAATGGTGCTAAGTGATTTATTAAGTATTCTAATCATAGATCTATGTCCCAGCTAAGGTTATAGACACTTGAGTCCTACAACCACCCCTGCCTCTACCTCGGGTGAGACTTCATTTGCTTCATAGGTGTTGTCGAAAGGGTTGGTAGTTAGGGCTTTGTTGGTGCGATGTTGTAGCATTGAACCTTTTGTTTTCCCCTGTGCCAACAAATGGTTCCGTTGCCAGGACCTGAAACTGGATTGTTGGGAACTGAGAAAGAGGAAGCTCTGTGCAAAGATTAATCCTGAAATTGTGAAATCTTTGTGCGTAGATCTGTGCCCTAGTGTGAAATATTCTACTTGATCTGTAAAGCTCTGTGCTAAAGAGAGAAGGTTAGATCTGAAGAAAAGAAGCAAAATATGAATGCTTTGTGCTCTAAGAAAGGTAAAAGTAGAAATTTATGACTAAAAGAGGTAAGATCTGCAAGATCTGTGCTCTGATAAAGGTAATAATAGTTAAAAGTTTTAAGATCTGGAAGCTTTATGCTTTATATAAGTAAGATAAGTGGAAATTTTTGTTTCTAGAATATGGATTTAGGTCTGTTTAATAGAGTCTGTCCTAATTTGAAAGATAGGTCATTAATAGATGAAGGAAGATTTGATATGAGTAGATTTGATAAGGATAGTGAAAGATATATTATACCTATGCAAAGAAAGAATGTTCGGACTAACAAATGGATGTAGGAACCTAGTAAGAATTTTTTGCAGGTTAGATCCCATGATCCTAGTGCGCAGTACAAAAGAAGATGGGGATCATTTAAAAGGAAGAGAGGATTAACCCTCTGTTACAGTTGCAGAAGGCTGGGACATCTTGTTAAGGAATGCCCTGGTGGAAGACCTAGTTGTCTTTGTTTTAAAGCTCTATACCATGAAGTATTGGATTGCCCTAGAATGATTTCTAATCTTGAAATAATGAACCTGAATCAAGAAAACCCTAAGGCATATCCAAAACCTACAGATGAACCTCAGAAAGAATCAGAGAAAGCATTGCTACAGATGAAACAAACCCTGAATGACACCAACATGTCAGCTTATTAGAGATATTCAAAGAAAAGGAATGCATCGAAGTGAGAATAGGAGACTTCGACATTGACTGTGTTCTAGATGAGAAAACACAGGTGAATATCATGACAATGAGAACCTAGGAAGCTATAGGAAGGCCTGCTATGATCCCTTCACTAGGAGGAATAATTTTATTCAGAGGAAAGCTAGTTAACCTATGTGGAAGGCTCACTCAGATACCTATGATTGTCAATGGAACTTCGACAGAAGAAGACTTTGAGATTATTAAATTTGTCAAAGACAGTGCCCCGTTTACCATGCTAATAGGAAATTCTTGGATTGATAGAGACCAAGCCTGACGTAAGGAAGAAGAAGAAGTTTTTGAACAAAATAAGCAAGAGTTAAAAGACTTTATGACCATAAGGATCGTGCACTTGATTGAGGAACATGAGAGCAGATCGTAGATATTTAATACTAGCAACTCGGATGTCGAAGGTAAGAGAACACTAGAGGATCCTCAGAAGATTGAATTACCTATCCCAGACAAAGAAGAAGTATTATCCAGGAACCCTAGGAAATAATTTCAACAACGCAAAGTAACTAATACCAAAGAAGAAAAGAATTAGAATGAGAAAATAATTACTAAGATGAAGCTCACTTGAAAGAAGGCTAGAATGTTAAGAAAGAAGAGGACTAATACTGAAAGGTTACAAGATGTTCTAGAGGAGACCTCATAGAAAGAAAAATTACAGAATTGGAGTTTCGCCGAGATATCAGAACAAAAACACATGGAACTTCGCCATGACAAAGAAATATAGTCGTTGGGGTTGATATATCTGTTCGAATTACACTCCAAATGAACAGAAAAGAAATAAAGGTTCATCATCCGACCGTTGGACCATGCCATAACAGATCGTACAAGAGTTAATGGAGGCTCATACCCGTTGCAAGCCAATCATTTTTGAATTACCTATTTATCTCATTGCGCCATGCACCAAGAACACTTTTTCCAATCGAGAATTTGAGCCCACAGACTAAGCCGAGTTTATATAGTGATCATTGTGCTCTCATTCTCTATCTCATTATCATGTCTGATTTGTTCCCCGATCCCACAGACTGTTTACCCCGAGTGCATATGTCGGAAGCATTGAGCGATGTAGAGAAAGTCACTGAGGAAGTTTTGATCGACTTGATGACAGAGAGAGTCATGTCGGAGAGAGGAGTGTCTACAGGTGTACAAGAATTTTCGATGACAGGACTACAGGCCTCTCCATCCACTTCTCGAGCCAGACCATCCCGGCCAGCTGATGAAAAACAAATGAAGCACAAACATGATATCACGAATGCTAAGCTGATTCTGAGAATTCTACCTACTTATCTACCACCTCTGAGTGGCGCAATAAACCGAGACAATGTGCCCAAATATTTTTAATATGAATTGGTCATT
>JZKD02S1998153.1:0-15379 GCA_000966675.3 Picea glauca
AAGAGAAAATAAAGGAGTTTTATTATTGTTATTCCAAATGGATTCAAAAAATACTTTAACACCAATTAAGCCTCCATAAGTCTCATCTATAATTCATGTAGAAAATGAGGAGGTACATAACAAGCTATCCAAATTGGAGGAACAACTTAAGGATTTGAGTACCAGGTCAATAAAAAGTGATGAGTTCGTAAATACACAAAGAAAAATTCAACAAATGGAAAAGATGGATGAAAATAGGAAATAGATGGAAAATAACATGAAAAAGAAGATGGATGAAAATAAAAAAGAAATACAAAAATCCATGAATGAATTGCAAAATTCCATGTTTTCTATGATATTTCATGCTCTAGATGAGAGACTCCCTAAAGGAGATATAAAAATGCAAAGAAATCATTAAAATAAGGATAACAAGGTAGTTGAGACTCAATCACATATGGGGAGCATTTTATCACAATTGGAGAGCACCAATACTAAATTTAGAATTATTCATCACTTCAAGATCCACATCATCAAGGCTTCAAGTTAACACCAAGGAATTATTTCATTCCAAAGATCTATATGAGGAAGTTTGATGGTAAAGATCCTATAACATGAATATTCCAGATGGAGCAATACTTTGATATACACAAAGTGTCAACCTTACAAAAGGAACCTATTGCATCCTTGTATTTACAAAATGATTAATTTGTTTGTGAAAGAAAAAATAGTTCTATTATCTCTTGGTCCTTTTTTATGGATGAATTGATATCACATTAAGGGGATATTAAAAACAATACATTCTTTAGTTATTTCATAAATATTTGGCAAAAAGGCCCAGTTACAGAATACATTCAATAATTCCAAAAACTCAGTATTAAGGTAAAGAACATTCTCGAGGATAATTTTCTATATCTCTTTATGGGAACTTTAAAGGAGAACATTCAACATGAGGTGCATCTCTTTGAACCTAAATCCCTAGAGAAGGCTTTCAATATGGGAAGGAAAGTGGAAAACAAAAATATGGCTACTAGGGTGGCCACTAACAACTATAGTGAGCACCATGTTCCCTCTTGCAATCCCAATCAATAGACACGGTTGACACCTCAACAAATGGATGAAAGAAGAGCAAATGGATTATGTTTCAATTGTGACGACAAGTGCAGTAAGTGGCATACATGTTGTGAGAAGAAATTATTCGACATAGACTATGAAGAGGAAGAAGATCAATAATTGGAACCATCACAAGATCTAGATCTAGAAGAGAATACTCCAACAATATCTTGCCATGCATTGGCCGACATTAGTACTCCACAAACCCAGAAGATACAAAGATACATAAAAAATAAAAAGGTAGCAATGTTGATTGATTCTGGCAATACCCATAACTTCATCAATTACAAATTAGCAAAAGATCTCAATTGCTTTCTATTTCCAACACCAGAGTTTCAAGTAATGATTGCAGATGGAGGTACCATAATTTTTTTTGGGAAGTGTCATAGTATTAAGCTCAATATGGGGGAGTATTTATTGGATAGTCCCATTGTTTCCATCTAAATGGGTGGTGTTGATGTTGTATTAAAGGTCCAATGGTTATAATCATTGGGTATAGTGGCCCTTAATTTTCAAGATATTTTTCTCATAAGGAAATAAAATTGAGCTTAGAGGTATCCAAGGGAAACCCTCTAAAGTGATAAGCTATAATAACATGACAAAATTACTCAAAAAGGAGCATCGTGGTGTAATTTCACAATTGTTCTCATTAGATGTTCAAACATCTATATCATTTGCTTCAATGGATCTCTAAATGGTTATCAACATCCATTCCAAGGTACTTGGAGAGATACCTAAGGGTCTTCCACCAACTCAATATCATGATCATGCTATTCATTTGCAATCCAGAAGTGTACTACCTAACATTAATCCTTACAGGTATCCATATGCACATAAGAGTGAGATTGAGCGTATGGTCAAAGAAATGTTAGAGGTTGGTGTCATTCAACCTAGCCAAAGTTCTTTATCTTCACCGATAGTGATGGTTACAAATAAGGTTGGTTAACGTTGGTTATCAAAATCAAAATGAGGAAGGAATACATTCCCAAAACAACCTTTAGAACACTTGAAGGTTATTATGAGTTTTTGGTTATGCCATTTGGACTTACTAATGCACCTTCAACATTTCAAATCTTGATGAATTATATTTTCAAACCCTTAGAAAATTTGTGTTAGTATTTTTTTATGACATACTAATCTACAACAAATCGTGGGAAGATCATGTACACCATGTTGAATAAGTATTAAAACTTTTGGAAGAGAAACAACTTTATGCAAAGCCTTCCAAATGTGCCTTTGGGGTTCAAGAAGTGGAATGTTTGGGTCATATTGTATCTCATGAAGGTGTAAAAATGTACCCTAACAAAATTAAATGTATGAGGGAATGGACAATTCCCAAAACCTTGAAGAAACTTAGAGGATTATTAGGATTGAAAAACTATTATGATAATTTTGTCAAGAACTATGGTAAAGTACTGGCAACTCTAACAACATTATTAAAGAAGGAATCATTTTCTAGGACTCAAGAAGCAACCAAAGCTTTTAAAAATCTTAAGGAGGCTATGTGTACAACTCATGTCCTAGCCACACTTGACTTCATAAAAACATTTATCGTGGAGTGTGATGCCTCAAACTAATTTATGAAAAAGAAATGTTGGCCATACTACATGTAGTTAAGAAATGGCACATTTACCTAATACGAAGACACTTCAAAGTAAAAATAGATCATGATAGTTTGAAGTACTTCTTGGAGGAAAATTTATCTTTAGAAGAACAACAAAAATGGGTTACAAATATGCTAGGTTATGAATTTGAAATTATCTACAAGAAAGGAAAACATAATATTGTGGTAGATGCACTTTCAATGAAAACAGAAGAAACATGGGGTTCACGATGTGTTATTTCTATTTCACAATATGATTTGATGGATGATGAAAGGATAGAATGGAAGCAAGATCAAGAGGTATGTAAGATCATTCAACAACTATAAGAGGACCCCAATGTATTAGATAAATTTGTATGGAATAATTATTTGCTATGGTATCATGATTACCTATATTTATGTAAGAATTCCCAATTCAAATAGAAGGTCCTTTTGGAATTGCACACTTCTCCTATAGGAGGACATTCAAGGATCTTGAAAACTTACAACAAGATCAAGAAGGATTTTTTCTGGGAAGGTCTTTAAAATGATGTTCAAAATTTTGTGTCTAAAAGTGTGGTTTTCCAATAGAATAAGGGAGAGACAATCACTCTAGGTCCCCTACAACCATTAGCTATACCAAGTCAATGCTGGGAAGAAGTTTCAATGGATTTTATTACAGGTTTACCCAAATATGAAGGAAAGACTGTCATCATGATAGTAGTGGATCGACTGACTAAATATTCCCTCTCTCTCTCTCTCTCTCTCTCATCCTTTTAAAGAAAGTAAAATAGCTACAATATTCATGGAAATAGTTCAAAATCTACACAAGATCCCCAATATTATTGTAAGTGACAGAGATCCAATTTTCACTGGAAATTTTTGGACTGAATTATTTTCTTGTTTGGGTACTCAATTGGCTCATAGATCATCTTACCATCCTCAATCCAATGGGAAAAATGATATTGTGAATAAGTGTTTAGAATGATATATTTGTTGCTTTGCATATGATAAATAGACACAATGGGTCAAGTGGATGCCCTTGGTAGATTGGTGGTACAACAAATCCTTCTATACTTCATAAAAAATGTCCCCATTTCTGAAACTTTATGGATATCATCCTCCATCCATCATGTCTCCCTTGAAAGGGACTGCAAAGGTTCAAGCAGTGGAGGACCACATAGGGCACCAATAAGAGGTTCTCATACTATTGAAGAACAACTTGGTTATGGCACAAAATAGGATGAAACAACAAGCAGATCAACATCGCAGTGAAAGGGAATTTGAAGTGGGGTATTGGGTATTTTTTAGACTACAACCATATAAACATATATCCCTCAAGCAAAAAAAGAAGGACAATAAATTATCACCCAAACATTATGGCCCCTATAAGGTCTTTCAAAGGATTGGAAGTATGGATTACAAATTGGAGTTGCCTCCAGCTTCACATGTACATCCAATATTCCATGTTTCTTGCTTAAAGAAGGTAATCATTGAAAAGATCCCAGTTCAAACTATTTTTTCCAGAGATTAATGAAGAAAGGAAAATCATACTAGAACCATAAATAATCCTTGAAACAAGGATTAAGTGCTTGTGAAATAGAGAAATTAATGAGTACCTTGTCAAATGGAAGAACCTAATAGTGGAAGAGGCGACATGGGAAGATGAATTCTTCATGCATAAACACCCACAATTAGTCAAGTGTTGAGGACAACACTTGTTTGAAGGGGAGAGGAATGATAACTTTTAAGCCCTAGAAAAATCCCCATGTTATGTATAAAGCCACTTATTAATCCCCTAGATATTGAATTATTACATTTCTTGTGTAATATTAGTAGGTTGGATAGAACCATTAATTGTACCCTTTCATTATAATTGTACCCTTTGTCTCCTATATATACCAAGGAGACCTAGTCTTAGGATCATCTTATCTCATCTCATATTGTATTATGAATTGGATATATTGTAAAAGGAGGTTTCCCCCTCAAAGTGGATTGTATTCATTGACTTTTTATCATTTTTAAGGCATTGGATCATAATAGCCCACATGGCCAAAAAAGGCATAGGGTAAAGTTTCATGTGAGTGAAAAATCACGTGTCTTCATGGAAAGTACATGTTTATCCTCTCTTATAACTAAACCCAAGGAATAAGGAATACTAATTAAGAAAGGCTAAATACTTAAGATTATAAATAAAATAGTATTATTTTTCTTTATCTCCCTCTTATGGAGTCATATCCCCCCATTCTTTTGTCCTTATCCTTTTGAATCATGTGATGTATAAGTTTTTAGTATCATTCAATGTACAACCATACATGTTATGACATTTGGATTTTATCCATGTATCATATACATACACAGTAATGATGTAGGAACCAAAACCAAGGTATTACATTCACCTCCCCTTATATTTTACAATATCCTCACTACGCATCACCATTATATAAAACACACACACACGCGCACACACACACACACACACATCAAAATGTCAAAAACATGTGGATATGGCTCTCATATTTCATCCTTTAGCTCTCTTGTTGTTTCTTTAGGGTTGCAATGGGTCCATTGGACCTTTACCTTCCCTATGACTATGTTCCTAAGCACAACAACCTTCCTATACAATATACACACTAAATATACCTAGAAGTATCCTTTTGGTTCCACCTAAATCAAAGACCAATTAATGACATGGTTAAGATCATGCACATAATTTTTCAACAATGACACATGAAATGTATTATGAATTTTTGTAATAGTAGACAATTCAAGCATGTATGCATCAATTCTTGTTTACGCTCAAACTCTCACTAAGGGAAAGTCCCACCCCGTGGAGGAGAGCTTGGGGTAGCTAATAAGTAAGCCACCCATTGTCACCTCAGTGGCCTTGCCTCTTCATTTTAAGGCTAGGGTTCTTAACCTAAGGAGCGTATTCCTAGGGATTAAACTTGTTGTATTGACAAGGGGAGGTTCAAGACTTAGTTTGAATAAGGGTTTGGAAAATTTAACACTATATTCCTTCCAAAGTAAAACACATCTAATGTGAGTGAACAAAATGCCAATGTATCAATTGTGAATGAGCTTAAGGAATAGATAACTTAGATCATAATTTCTCATTTAAAAGTGCTTGGAACGTGAAGTGTGTGTGTTACTTCAAATTAAAATAACATGAGTACCAAATGAATGCATCATCCACCACATATCATTATCATCATTTAGAATCATCATTATCATTTCCATCCCAAAATCATATGCCAAAGTTTACCAATGAAATAATAAGAAGGAAAGATTATAATTCTCTTATCAAAGCAACGAGTTACTTTGATCAATTGAAGGAAGGAAGATTTATACGAAGTATTACCATCAACATCCAAAGATTATATGCAAATGACCTTACAATAAAAAGGGATTGTTCAGTGTTGTATTAAAACCTCAAGGACAACAAAGTTGTATTTTCCAATGAGTTATGTCAACCAAATGAAAGAGGGGAGATATGTGCTTATTTATGTGAGCAAGTATGCAATGAATCCAAGAGCATTTAAACCATCAATACCCAACAAGTGTACTCATTAATCAATGATGTACTAAGGATATTAAACTTTGTAACAAAACAACTTATAAATCATATAACAACATTGGTTATGTTTAATTCTCAAATCCCCTCAAATTATTATGTGACAGGGACAACAAGTGAATGACTATGCCAACAATAATGATGCCTTGTTAAACCCAAATCATGGATAGAGATAAAATCTATGTGTTTGCACCAAATTTAATAACAAAAAGAAGTCATGTAGATATCACAAGTGTTGGTCATAGCACAGTGAGACAAAACTATGTAAAAATGTGATTTAACCATCCAATTTACTTGTGTGTTTGTGTATCATCAACCAAATATTAACTTGAAACTCTGTAGTTTTAAACGATGTACAACCCTCAAAATAGTGACTCAAAAGAGATGATGTCTTGCATTTTAATAGAGGTTGTTGGGCCCTTTAGGGAATTAGTTTGTTCATATGGAATTTATGGAGCAATAAAATACCAAGATGTTGAAAAGAGAATGTTTATACCATCATCAAAAAATGCACTTTAATCTATGCAGTTAGATAGTGAACAAACCATTGAACAATGACCATTTAGAGGCCAACATTTGGCATTTATATGAGGATGTTGGGAATTTTTTAGCATCAATTCACTCTTAGAGACAATGTAGATCAAGAAAAATATGCAATGTTGCAAATATTACGATGAACTAGACAAGTACTCTAACCATTGTCAAACATGTATTCAAAAATGGAAACTAGAGATGGGGTTAGATGAAAATCCACAAAGATAAATTAGTTCAACTCTTTGACTTATCGTTTTACTTTATGAGATAATGTATACTAAGAATATGTTGCAAAATATTGACAATGAATGATCTAGTTTGAAGGTTTAAGATAATATCTTCCAAGCAATGATTAAGGGAATCCACAAATATATTCAAACTCATATAATTTCAAAGGATACCTCGAGATATGTAAGGGTTAGCTCCAAAAGTAAAAAATATAAAACTAGATCTAAAAACCCTTGTGCATGCCAAAAACAAAATATTATATGAAGAACAAGCTATCATGTATGATATATAAGTGTTATATGTTCCATTAAAAATTCTTAGATCAAGCAATCTAAACCAAAGGTGAAACCAAAGTAAACCCTAGATTGCAAAAAAAAAGAAGGGAAAGGACCATTTTTGGTTTTTTGTGGTTGAAGAGAAATATATACTAGTGCCTTAGGAAGGACTATGGGATCTCTACACAAGTGTATGTGAGGTTTAGGGTTTTAATTTGGAGTAAAGTTGAAGGTACCTGAAGAGGATTACCTACTAAGAATCACCTAGGGAAACTAGGGTTTCTCAAGTTTGGATGGGGGGATTGATCCACTAGGAAGTCTCTCCAAGTACTACTAAGGTGATTTCAAGGAATGGTATTTTTCAATATGGAGGAGCCCCTAGATGTCCTACCTCAATTTAAAGATCAAAGTCTTCAATGGTTAAAGGGAAATAAGGAAAGAAAACTATACCTCATTTTCCCCTCCAAGTGGAGCAAGATGCACTTCTTTGGCCTTGTAGTAGTTCCATCCTCTAACAAACCATAAAAAACCTATGCAAACCCTTTAAAATTAGCCTAAAACACACATACAAATATATAGATACTCGAGAACTTATTTAGGTAAGTTTTCTCATTAATCTCCAACAATGAAAATGAGAGAGTTCTCCTCCTTTTATAGCTAAGGATCCTCCTCAATAAAATGACTAAAAAAATGTGATAGCTCAAAAGCATAAGAAAAAACCATTGGCCCAAGTCAAAACCATGGGAAACATACAATAAATGAGACAAAATATCCCTCATGAAAACCCTCCAATACATGAGTGCCCCTCTCAAAATGGTCAAAATACATCAACAAAGGGCCACATGCATGGACCAAAGGGTCTAGAAAATATGTGTGCCATAAATAAGTGTGTTGGTGTCCCAAAAAGGAGTGAAGAACTAGTCAAACATGGTCCAAGGCCTCAAGTGCTTCCCTAACCAACTCCTAAGAGTTAGGAAATGGTCCAAAGATGAAATACCCAACTCCAAGTGTGTGACATCACCCCACATGTATGGGAGATCCAAGGAAGATTAAATTAAATGGCACGCGTGACCTCCTCAATGTGGGATCTCCTAAAGAAAATTGTTATGCTCAATGCCACATCATCCAATAATCAACATAACCACCTGTAACCACTCCAAAAACCTGTAACCACCTCCTCAAATGTATCAAAAGTATCCCACATGTGGTCCAAGGAGGGAATAATAATGCATATGTGTGAGTACGATATCCAACCGAGAAAGGAGAGAAAATATGAGTGGTCCATGTGGCAAGTGTGATGACATGGAATCCTCTTCATGGCTTGATGCACTGTCATGGATTCCAAGGAAAATGAAATGGATCCCAATGTCTATAATATGATCAAATATGAGTACATGGATCCTAAAGAAACATCATGGATCCCAATGCAATGCCATGGATCTTGAGCCATGGTACATGGATTCCAATGCAAGGTACCCACTTGGAGTGATGGGTCTAGATTCTTAGAAAGCCATTAGGTGATACACACCTAGTGATCTCTCTTAGAAAAACATAACAAATAAGGGTTAGTTTTAATATTTTCCTATTTTTTACGAAGGGGGAACAACACTAACCCTTATACATGTGAAAATTCCTAGGAAAACAATTATTTCCCAAGTCCCTAGGTGAAATATAGGTGATGTGATGAATAATGATGGAAAGGGGAAGGGAAACAATTCATGTAATGACCCTCAAAGTCATTTATATGCATAAGTATTATTATTTTATTCATATATCTTTCATGAGCTAGGATTTTTTACGATAACCTTCAAGAGGGAGCTTTAGCATTGAGTTACCTATCCTTGACATTGTTTCTTACTACCCATTTATGCCTTTTTATTTTTGTGTTAAGTTTATTGAACAAGTCTCTTTTTATTTAGATAATCATAGACAAGATAGGGACTAGGGGAATTGGCCTTATAGCGAGGTGGCATTTCTCAAGATTTACATTTTTGTCTTTTGACTTTATTTCTCTTCACCTCTAGCCTTTTTTGGATTTATTAATTCAATATTTCTTCATTAAACCTTCCTTTTAACATTTGATAAGTCATGCATGATCAGGATATATTTTTTATGGATGGAATGAAGTGAATAAGGAAAGTGGAAGGTGTCTAGCATGGTTAGAATGTGGAAAATTCTATCTTGGATAGTCACGCAGTAGTACAAACAAAACCAAGAAATGACAACACTTCTAAAGGAAAAAAATGGTCCCCCAAGGTACAACGAGGAAAATAATAAAAATATGTATGTTATGAAGTGTTATTGCATTTCACTTTATTGTTTACCACTTTCATGAATAACTAGAAAGTTATAACATCACATCCAAATGAAACACTAATACACGAAATGTCAAGATATATCATAGTGAAACCACAATGTACCATCCATAATGTATCTTCCATTTGAGGAGTGATGGAGGAGGATGAGATACACCACAAATGAGCTAGCATCATCATACATTTGATGGGTACAATGAGAAGAACATTCCGAGTTTAGAGAAGATGATCAAGATAGCTCATGCAAACAACAACATGACACCATGTGAGGGTACCTTTGAAGTTGTCACCCCTTGGAGGGTAACATTTGGGTCCTACTCAAGGACATGCACTCTAGTGATATAGTGTATGCAAAATCCATAATCTCTTGTAAACATGTGATCTGCACATCATCTATGTTGACAAAGATATTATTAGGGGCAAATCTACCAACCCGATGAGAGAAATACTACTTTGTAGAAATCATTTTTTTTTCACTAAGTCTAAGTATGGAAATGAAATATGAGAACATATGAATGAAATTTTTATAAGTAAAATCCAATGCATCAAGCATGCAATCATGTAATGCATGAAAATAAACATGCAAATGAATGCAAGAAAATGCAATGAAAGGAATCAAGCAAACACCCTAAACTATTGCTTAAAAGGAGATTATTCTTTCCTATCCTACTGGATAACTAAGAGATTTGGCTGCTAGGTGAAATCAAATATCCAATGCGACCACTTGAAGAGTTCATCAACAACTCGAATCTTCCGCTTGTATTTTATTATTAGAAAAATAGGGATATGTTAAGCACCCAGTGGGTATCAGACAAAATTTTGGTCACTCCTAAGTATATAACCAAGGTAAGTTCACATATATGAAGTACAAGTCCCAACTATACCAAGGTTGGTTCATATATCCATAATATTCCTTCATCCAAATATCAGTAGGGATGATATAATAATTCCTTTGATCATAAGAGTGAGTCAACCCATTGACTTTACTAGTAAACACATTAAGGGAAAAGTGTCGTGAAGGAAGCTCAAACTAGGATCTATAAGGAAATAGATGACTTTCCATGTCTCTCTTCGTAAAAGGTAAGGAATGAGAATACTCATGAGTCAAAGGAAGGTAAGGATGATGATGGTACTCATAGGTCAAGGGTAGGCTTCCAAGGACACAAGGAAACGTACACTCAAAATCCATAACAACCCTTTCACATTTAATGTTTTCATGAAGAGGAGACTAATTCTCAAGAAACATCTTGAAGAAATATGAAAGTGATGAGATTTTTCCTTAACTAAGTTTTCCATACCAATCCATGATCTCATCCTCAAGAAAATCCAAGGGTAATACATTTTTTTTATCTTAACATTTTCATGATTAATGTTGAGTTTAGAAATAATACCAATAAAATATTAAATGTGTAGAGTAGGTGAATCATTAAGTCCATGGAATCTTGGTAATTTATCTCTCCAATCCTGATAAGTGTTTAGATATCCTTGGATTCCTAAAAAATCCGAAGGACCAAGTAAATATTCCAACAACCATTCCACTTCATTCTTTTCAAGATTCAAATTGACAAATTCTTCAACAACATCTTCTAAGTTAGGTTATTCATAAGGTCAAAGTCCATCCATGTCAATTTCACTCTCACAATTAGTATCATAAATGGGATCACCTTCAAAGTAAAAACAACTTATATCCCACTTAGATCTTCCAATGTAAAAAAATTCATCGAATATTATAACACCAAGGTCATAATATTCTCCATGGATTGAGGGAGATTCCAAAAATCGATCTTCAAAATTTACCCCTTCATTAAAAAATAGATAAAATATCTCAATATTTTGACAAGGGGTATCATTCACCATGTCCTCAACTTCATGTGCAAAGGAAAAATAAAATTGGTTGTTTTCACACTTTAAGTTCATATCCAAATTAATATATCCATAGGGTTTCTCTTGTTCTAAGGATTCTTCTACAAACTCATACCTTTCCAAATTGTCAAAGGATGCATCAAGAGGTCTCAAAGTTTAGAAAGGGGTGCAAGTTATTGGATCATGGTATTCATGAAGTGACTCTTCCTCAACATGTTCATTAAATGATTTCTCTTCTATGGGATATGGAATGGGTACCTCTTCTTCCTTTGGGAAGTATGTTATGGTACATATGAAAAAAATCTCAATGTCTTCATTTTCAAGACTAGGATCCCAACATTCTAGGAACAACCTCAAAAAATCAGAAAAATGAATTGATTGGTCTTGCAATATCATAAAAAAACCAATAATTTTCCTTATCTCCCAAAGTACATATAAAAGTATACATCAAAACATCCTCATAAATAATATGAGATTCATTCATGACCCTAATGAAAGACATAACATGTGAAATGGATGAATTGTTATTTCCGTGAAATAAACTGATAATATCAAGTAAATCTTCATGGTAGTCTTTATGTGGACCTCCTTGAATATTTGAACAAGTAGGTGGTGCACCCATCCAATCCCATACTTCTACTAACTTCATAATTCATTTCTTCAAATCTTAGTAGAGTGGAGTTGCCAAGGTGAATTCCCAAAGAAGCCATAATGCTACTTGTTTCACCCTACAAGAAGAAAGTCTCTTAAATCTCAAGGCAAAGGAATTCTCCCCTTCAATGGAGTCACCATATTAGTAAACTTAATAAAAACCTTTTAATCCTACTCATCAAAATTTCTATTGAAGCCAAACTTTAGATACCTAGGGAATGGAATTTTCCCTCGATAACGATGCCAAAATGTTTCCACTCAAACTATCACTAATGAAAAGTCCCATCGTACAGAGGAGAGCTTGGGGAAATCAATAGGAAAGCCACCCATTATCACCTGAGTGGCCTTGCCTCTTCACTTTAAGGCTGGGGTTCCTAACCTAAGGAGGGTATTCCTAGGGGTCAAACTAAATCTAATCATTGTATTTCAAAGAGAAGGTTCAAGACTTCATTTGACTAAGGGTTTGGCAAAACTTGATCTAAATGTGAGAGGTTTTAGTGACAAACTTCGCAAGTTAAGTTTACATATTTAACAAGGCATCATATCGATAAGAATGTGATACATAAACTTATAAATATTATGTGGAATTAACAATTATTAAGTACATAAATTAAAGAAGGAATAACATCAACAAGAGAGAAATAGAGACACACGAAGTTTGATAATGAAGTTCACCAAGGTGTGGCTACGTCTCTGGGTCCTACTTCCAGTGGTGACCGCTTTATTTCTCTTCTATGAATGATCAATTACATCAACAAGTTGATTACATTCGGTTGCAAAATCACTATGAATATGTTTTACATGATCTCCATGAACAGATGAAAAATACCTCACCAAAATCCTCTCTCGAATAGGTTCAAAAGGCCTCTTACAACACGAGAATTGACAAAACTGGTCTTTCTTCTATAGGATTTCTCTCCACATCCTTGCAAAAAAATCACTGTATTTACATGGCAAAAAGGCCTAATTTAAATAGAAAACCAGTTGGGGGTCGAATTCCAACTTCCTCCCAACTTCTGGCTTCTTTCTTGTTAGGATATTTAGACACTTAGGAGTTAGTTAAGATCTACTTGGTCTAATGTGTGGTTCGGTAAAAGTGTGTTTCTTAGTGTGTTTGTTTAGTATGCATTAGTATGCATTTGTAGTTAGGAAATCCGACAGTCAAGATATGTTCCCGACATAGAGTGATTTGACGATTCATATTCCCCTCGATCTTAACGACCATTGATCTATGGCTCAACACCCGATTGGTCTGTGATATCTATTTAAAGAGCATGGAGGGTCATTTTCTGATGATCGATTGTGAGAAAATCTCTTGTAAAATCTCTCTGTAATGTTTTTCTTTTGCATTAATAAACTGCTTCAAGTGATCACATTGGCTGAGGTCGTGGATGTTTCCCCTTAGGGGTTTTAACACGTGAAAAAATCGGTGTGTTGATATTTGATCTAGTTATGTGAGTGGTTACTGAAGTTGTGCTTCCTCTTTTGGAATACCTATGTTTTCAAACATGGTATTAGAGCCTGTTTGAAGACCAACTCCTGTTGAGAGCGATATCGTGAAGCTAGTTTTCTCATCTCCATTTTCTATCATTTCCATACATTTATATGTTGAGAGGACTATTCCATTACATCCAGAGCGCTTGTTTCAGTCAGGAACACTTTTCATTTCACTCGAAAAGATTTCCATTTGCCCCAGATATGACTATTTCAGTCAGATCCAGAGGTATAAATCTTGGATATGCTTTTTTAAAAAAATTTGCAGAGTATCATTTTGGTTTTATTTTGGTTTTGTACTATTTATTTTCAGGTTGCTACTCTTTTAGATCTGCGTATGCTCTTTTCCCCGTGCCTTGTGTGATCTCAGCAAATTAGAAACAAATTGGAAAAGGTGCATCTTCTGGGTAAGCTAACCGAGATCTAACCCTTCTTGTCATCGATAAGCGAAAAAAATTTGTTGTGTAAAAAGATTTTTTTATTAGCACGCTCTCCAAGGCCATCTTCAAGAACAAGAACAAGAACAAGAACAACAACAATCCTCTTCCTAAAAAATACAATATGTTTTGCTAGACCATTTGGTTAAAAGTTGCCTTATTAAGTAAGAGGTCTTGAGTTGAAGTCTCTCTTTTGTTACTTTTTTTGAAAAAATTCATGCTAAAATTGTAAAGTGTATTTCACTTCATGTATAAAAGTGAATCACTATAAGTAGCTTTAATATTTTATTTTAGATTTATTTATTTTGCATGGATCTTTTCTTTTATAAAGTAACTTCATTGTAAAAGTGATCATCACTTCTCTTTATAAAAGTGAGCCATTTGATAAAACAACTTACACTATCACGTGGTCATTTGGTTACTATTTATGCCTTTTTTTTAAATGACATAGTTCTCACATCCGAAGTCCATTTTCAGTGTCGTTTTTTTTAAAACCGCATAACTTTTCGATATCTTTCCATCCAGATCATAAATTTTAGTTTTTAAATCCATATTATCTGCATATTTAATATGACTTCTACAAGTAATCTCTTGCTTACCAACACCAACTACTTCCAATGGAAATCTCATATGGAAGATTTATTAAGAAGTAAAGGCTTGTACTAGATTACCTTGGGAAAGGAAAAAAAACACACTAATGATGATAAGAAAGTAAAATGGGATAATAGGAGTGACGAAGCACGTGGACTAATCAGAATGTCCATCTCTCTTGATTTAAGGTTCCACCTTAAAGAAATTGATGACCCCGAAGAAGCTTGAGAAAAGATTGAATCTGTGTTTGGTAAAGTCAATATTATTTGAGCACAAAAGTTACAAAATCAAGTACTGACCTTAAGTCCAAGTGATTTTTCTTTCCTTGGAGACTATCTATCTAAGTTAAAAACACTCAGAATTTTATGTGAAGAATGTGAGATAAAAATGGAGGAAGAGCATTGCATCTATCTTATTCTTTATAATCTAGGTAGTGCATATTATGTGTTTGTATCTACCTTTTATGCCATGAGAGAGGCTCTAGGGAAAGCTTATCAAAAACCCACTCTTAAGTCCTTTTGTGCTGCTTTGATTAGAGAGGAAGATAAGCTTGTACAACTTGGAGTGATCAGCACTACATGTACCTCCAACAAAGCCTTAGTTTCCCAGCAGAAAGATAAACCCAAGTATCCCAAGAAGAAACATCCTCACTATAACAACAAGCAACATAAGGGTCCCAAACTCGCTAAGACAACTTCATCTCCTAATGGTGACAAATGAGCAAAATATAAAAATAAGAAGACTGA
>JZKD02S1998153.1:15389-33801 GCA_000966675.3 Picea glauca
CTTGTTTGGGAAAAACTAAAGACTACGATAACTTTCGCATACAGACTCAGATTTTCGATCCATTTACACCACCATAAATATTACAATGAGCACTTTGCGATGGTGTATATTTCATGAGCATTGTAGACCTATGATTTTTTATCATTTCGAAATCCTCCTAGATCACAAAGTCAACACTATATTTCTTCCAAGGTAAAACACATCTAATGTGAGTGAAGAAAATTCCAATGTATCAATTGTGAATGAGCTTAAGAAATATATAAGTTAGACAACAATTTCTCATTTAAAAGTGCTTGGAACATGAAGTTTGTGTGATGCTTCAAATTAAAATAACATGAGTTCCAAATGAATGTATCATCCACCACATATCATTCATCATCATTATTATTTCCATCCCAATTTCATATGCCAAACATGACCAATGAAATAATAACAAGGAAAGACTATAGTGATCTTATCAAAACCACAAGTTAATTTGATCAATGAAAGGAAGGAAACTTTGTACGAGGTATTATCATTAGCATCCAAATATTATATGCAAATGGCCTTAAAATCAAAAGAGAGTGTTTAATGTTATATTAAAACCTGAAGGGAAACAAAGTTTTATTGATCCAACAAGTTATGTCAACCAAATGAAAGAGGGGAGATCTGTGCTTTTATGTGAGAAAGCATGAAAGACAAGAGAACCTAACAAGTGTACTTATTAATCAATGTTGTACTAAGGATATTAAGTTTTGTAACGAAACAACATGTAAATCATATACCAACAACAATTATGTTTAATTCTGAAATCCTCTCAAATTATGTGATAGGGACAATAAGTGAATGACTATGCGAACAATAATGATGCCTTGTTAAACCCAGATCATGGATAAAGATAAAATATGTGTTTAGCTGCAAAACCAATATACCATGAGATCAAAATTATGACAATATTTAGCACATATTTAGGCATTATCGATAAAGTTCCATTACTAGAGGTTTAGTATGTTTTTGACCAGATTTAATCATAAAAATATCACAATTACTGGTCATAGAAAATAGAGGCAAACTGTGTAAATTTTTTATTTATCCATCCATTTTACTTGTGTGTTTGAGAATGTATCATCAACCAAATATTAACTTGAAACTTTGTGGTTTTAAATAGTGTATAACCCTCAAAATAATGACCCAAAAGTGATGACGTCTTGCATTTTAAGAGAGGTCGTTGGACCCTTTAGGGCATTGATTTGTTCATATGGAATGTATGGAGCAAGAAAATACGAACATGTTGCAAAGAGAAGACTTATACCATCTTCAAGAAATGTACTTTAATCTATGTAGTTAGATAATGAAAAAAAAATTGAACATTGACCATTTAGAGGTTAACATTTGGCATTTTTATGAGGACGTTGAGAATTTTTTTAGCATTGATTCACTCTTAGAGACAATGTAGATCAAGAAAAATATGCAACATTTCAAAGATTGTGATGAACCAAGCAAGTAGCCTAACCTCTGTCAAACATGTATTCAAAAATGGAAACCAAAAACAAGGTTGGATGAAAATCCACAAAGATAAAGTTGTTCAACCCTTTGCCTTATCATTTTACTTTATGAGAGAATATATGCCAAGAAGATGCTGAATTTTTTTGATGATGGATGATATAGTTTGAAGTTTTAAGACAATGTATTCCAAGAAACTATTTAGGGAGTCCACACAATTCAAACTCATATCATTTCAAATGATACCTCCAGATATGTAAGGGTTAGCTCCAAAAGGACAAACAATAAAACTAGATCTAAAAACCCTTGTGCATGCCAACAACAAAACAAAATATTCTATGAAGAACAAGCTAGCATGTATGATATATAAGCATCATATGTACCATTACAACTTCTTATATCAAGCAATATAAACCAAACATGAAACCAAATCAAAGCCTACATTGCAAAGAAACAATAAATAAATAATTAAAAAAAAGGCAAAGGACAATTTTGGGGGTTTTATGGTTGAAGAGGAAGACATAACAATGCCATAGGAAGGGATATGGGGTCACTAAACAAGTCTATGTGAGGTTTAGTATTTTAATATGGGGTAAAGTTGAAGGTACCTAAAGAGGATTACATACCAAACATCACTTAGGGAAACTAGGGTTTCTCAAGTTTGGATGAGGGGATTGATCCACTAGGAAATATCTCTAAGTACTACTAAGGTGAACTCAAAGAATGGTGTTTTGAAAGATGGAAGAGCCCCTAGACATCCTACCTCAATGCAAAGATAAAAGTCTTCAATGGTCAAAGGGATATAAGACAAAAAAACTTTACCTCATTTTCCCCTCAAAGTGGAGAAATATGCACTTATTTGGCCTTGTAGTAGCTCTGTCCTTCAACGAACATGAAAAAAAACTTGTGCAAACCATTGAACAATAGATAAAACATCGCATAAATAAATAAATATATATATATATATAGTCAAGAAATTGTTTAGGAAATTTTTATCATTAATCTCCAAAAATGAAAATGAGAGAGTTATCCTTCTTTTATAGCTAAGGAGTCTCCTCAATACAATGTGATAGCTAAAACCCATGAGCAAAAACGATTGGACCAAGTCAAAACCATGGTAAAAATGCAATAAATGGGATAAAATATCTCTCAAAACCATCCAATACATGAACGCCCCTCTCAAAATGGTGAAAATACATCAATAAAGGGCCACACATGTGGACCAAGGGGCCTAGAAGAGACATGCTCCATCAATGAGTGTGCCAATGTCCCAACAAGGAGTGAATAAAAATTCAAACATGGTCCAAGGCCTCAAAAGTCCTCCTAACCAACTCCCAAGAGTCAAGAAATGATTCAAAGATGAAATAACCAACTCCAAGTGTGTGACATCACCCCACACATTTGGAACGTCCAAGGAAGAATCAAAAGTATATGGAACGTGTGACCTTCTCAGTGTGGGAGCTCAAGAAAATCATTGTGGTCAATGACACATCATTTAGTAGTCAGTGTAACCACATATAACCACTCCAACAACCTGCAAGCACCTCCTCAAATGCATCAAAAGGATCCCATGTGTGGCCCAAGGAGGGAATAATAATTCATATGTGTGAGTACAATGTCCAAATGAGAAAGGAGAGAAAATCTGAGTGGTCCACGTGGCAAGTGTGATGACATGGTGTCCTTTTCATGACCTAATGCACGGTCATGAATCCCAGGGAAAATGGCATGAATCCCAATGTTTGTAAACATGATCAAATATGAGTACATGGATCTGAAGGTAAAATCACATATCCCATTTTCATGTCATAGATCTAGAGGTATGGTACACAAACCCTAATTCAAGGTACCCACTTGGAGTGATGGGTCTAGCTTCTTAGAAAACCATTAGGTGATACACATCTAGTGATATCTCTTAGCACAACATAATAAAGAATGGTTAGTTTTAATATCTTCCTAAGTTTTACCAAGGGGGAACAAAATTAACCCTCGTACATGTGACAAGTCCTAGGACAACAAATATTTCCCAAGTCCCTGGGTGAAATATACACTAGAAGGAGAACACCTTTGAGCAGAGGTTTTTACGGAACCTCCATGAAAAATTTATCCCTTCTCTGTTTATAGCGGAGAATGTTAGTGAAGGCGACGACCAAATGTTTTTGTGGAGGTTTTTTTACTGGTGTGTTTGTAAGGTACATATGCATCAATGCACACATAAAACATAATGCATTGGTGCTTAAATGGTCAAATGCGTCATCATAAGTTATAATAAAAATAACAAACACCAATCAAAGCACACAAGTATCGTTGAATATTACGATCTGGTGCATATGACTATTGTCAGGCGCACTGCAGTAGGGTAAATAAAAAAAATTACCAGGCCTATTTTTATTGTGAAACCTTATACTATTCTTCCAAAATATCAAGAAAGAACCAATTATCACTCTCCTTACAAAGGCACCATGTTTCCAGTGCTCTTCGACGAGTTGGATAGCTCCATTGGTAGATTCCACACATTTCCAAATTTTGGAAATTACCATGAATTTTCATTTTGTTGGTTTGTTATTCTACTTTATTAGTTAACTTCTCTGATCCTACCTTACTATCATAGGTTGAACCAAGTTCAGATGTAACCATCTCCCAACAAAATCCATCTAAAACTATCGGCCCCTCTGGTAAAACATAAGGCAACGCAACACACGGGGTGTACTGCGCAGTCTCACCCGAGATAGCTCTATGGGTGGCTGCAATACTCATGTGCTTGTAGCCTGGGAATGAGTGGATATATGTGGTTATACCTTGCGATCTTTATTTATTTAGTCTGACCTCTTGATTAAATAAATCATTCTTATTCATGCATGTGGAATATCAGATCTAACTAGTTCCTTCATTCATTCATGTAGCATTTAATTCTTAACAACAATACAGATGCATAAACTGAATTGGAGAACACAATTTTTACTATGGTTTACCCCCCCCCTGGGCTACGTCCACAAATATCTAGCTCTCAATCTCTTTATTAGGTCTCAACAATATATCACGCCGCACGTGTTTACAGTCTTGGATCTTATAATCTCAATAGGCTTCCCGACCCCTATGAGGATGACTAGATCGCACCAGGCTCCTCATCCTTCTCTCTAACCCTCGGGATTGAGTTGCTCACTTCTTCTCTAGCTCACCAACTTACAAAAGGTTGCATTTATTACAAACCTTACAACTTTCAAACTCTCTCTACCTCCTAAGTACTATTGATCTCTTTCTAAATCTATCTAACTCAAGTACCCCCTTAGGTATTCTTTTCCCCTTCGCCTCCTCCACTGGACCTCCTAAGTACTACTTATATATATTATTGGATCATCCGCCATTACATTACATTGAAAAAACCCTAACCCTAATGTAATTAGGTATCCCTTGCATGCGCACCTCACATGCTTCCCTCACACGTGATGGTTTTCCTTCTAGATGTCATTTCTTCCCTTCGTGCTTCTCTCTCCAAAAATATCATTTTCTCTGAACTGGGTCTGCATCCAACATTCCCCCAACACTAACATGTGGCTCGTCCTGAGCCACTTATTCTTTTCACGCTTCTTCAACAACTCCTGCTAGAGTGTGGAACCTGTCTATGAGTTCCCTTCCTTGTTTTTGAGCCTGCACGGTCTTTTCTTTGAGCACATCTAACACTTGCACTGTGATCTCCTCCGTGATCATTTCTGTGCACTCTGCCTGTATTTGTTCCATGTTCTTCTTTGCCTCCTCAACTTGCATAATGACCTTTGCTGCTAGCTCTTGGAGAGGTTCCATTTGAGCTTGTCAGTCCTTCTTCTATGTCTATGCAACTTCTAGATCTACTTGCATCTTCTTCATGTCTTGCATCCCTTTGAGTTGCTCAGTGGTATTCATCATTTTCTACCTCTGCTTGAGGTACTGGATGGATTCTCTTATCTTTTCCTCTTCCTGGTCCCAGTGTTGGACCTATTGATCTTCCTCTATCTTTTTCCATAGTTGTGTTGTCCTATCAAACAAGTCAATGGTTGCTCTGACTTGTCATTCCATTTCATCCATGTGTCTTGTTGCTTCTTGCTTCCTTTGTTCCATCACCTCTGGGGGAGAGTTATTTGCACAATCTGATCAATTTTTTGCATTGTCGTGGGCTCTTTTATTTGCGTGCTTTTTGGAACTCTGTCATAAGCTACAACCACTTCCTTCTCAAGCCTATCCATGCTATATTTATCGTCTTTGGTCTCGATCTTGACTTGATCGATCACTAACTCTAAATCCTCTTTTCTTTCCTTTGTTTGTTGCAACTCTGCTGCGTCTATTTGTGTGCACGAATACACCTCCTGCGCGACACTAACTTGCAGTCTATATAATGCCTTGGTTGGTATCCTTACCATTACCAACTGTATCTATGCCAAATATTTCAATGGTGTCTTGCCTACAATATCATCTATGTGCATCATGCTAGGTGTAATGTGTAAAGTCGGGCTCGCCTATATGATCGTCTGGATCATCCCATGTTCTCTTAGCGTAGCCTCGACTCCTTCTTATGATGATGCGGAGAATGAATTTGTTCCTCTATTCACCCCCTATGCTTCTCTGATATACACTAGGACCTACCTTATATCATCCAAGTCATCCTGAATTCGCTCCCTTTGGTGCTAGGCTTCTTCAAACTCCTCAACTGCCTGGTCTTGGACTCTTTTTTCCACGAGATCCGCGTCATCCATAGGAATTTTATACTCTGGCGGCTGCTTGTGCGCCTTGAAATTTTTGCATGCACTCCCAGTGTGTATGATCAACCTCTTGTTCTGGACTTATTCCCATGGGGTATCACTTGATGTGGTTCCTTGTGTTGTCTCA
Source organism: Picea glauca (assembly GCA_000966675.3). NCBI lineage: Eukaryota > Viridiplantae > Streptophyta > Pinopsida > Pinales > Pinaceae > Picea > Picea glauca. The sequence continues at coordinate 21,729 of JZKD02S1998153.1, forward strand.
ACCCCTTTTTCATGTTCTTTCGGTTCCTAGGTGGTGTCCTTTTTCCTGGCCTGAGTACCTTTCTTTGGCACACCCCTCTTCTTTTGATGTGTCAACTTCTAACTTGGCTTTGGCTTCTTGGGCACATCTTTATCCCCGACATGTGTTTGATCTTTCCCTGCATCAAAATCCTTACCTGTGGGCATCTCTTGAGTCAGAACTGAAACTCTCCAGTCATATTTCCAATCCTTGATGGCCATCTCTACGTCTTCTTCCTTGACACAGTATCACAATTGTAGCCATTCCTTCTCAGGATCCCTTCATGCTTGGATCCATGCAATGTGCCTAGTCATTTTGAAGTTGGCGATGTCTCGGTATTGTGCGATCACTTATGGAGTAATTCACCAAGTTTTGGCAATTCTTTCTTGGAGGTCATTGTAATACCCCATGAACATAATTTCATTTATACTTCTGGCTTTGGGTTCCAAAGTGCTCCCCAACAATGTGTACCATGCTAAGTGACAATGACTGGTCCACTCACAAAAGTATGTGTACTAGGGATCCCTCCATTCGATCAATGAAATCAAGATGAGTAGCCAAGAGTAATGAAACTATGTCCCCAGATCATGTATGTCTCGGTAGTCCTCAAGGAACATGTTTAATAAGTACAAGGCCCAGCTGAGCATAGTGCCCTCTGCACACTGTGTTGTAGCTGCAACGACCCTGTCAAGGACTTCCTCCTTGTGGCATTTCCTAAGCAACTTGCATGCCATGAGTTTGGTGGCCAACCTTTCTGTGGCATCATTGATGCACTTGATGATTATTCCACATGACCCTCTCTCTGTGCCATATGTATTCTTCAACTCCTCCTCCAACGCCTTCTCCTTTGTCTTGTCATCGAGGTACTACGATGGATTCTCCCCCCAAGATGGAAGCCCTATAATATAAGAAATGAATTATGTGTCTACGGAGACAGACTCTTCCACCAATAAATACCCTCCATGGGTGACTTTCATCAGCTACTTAACACAATTTTTTACGTTGTGACCCCTTCCAAAAGGTGGGATATCCAACTGGTTTAGAATCCTGGTGTTGGTCAGTTCGGTTTCCCACTGTCTTGGTTGCAAAATTGGATCGTCAAAGGTTCTTGTACCCATGCTGTCTAGGTAGACCTGCCTTGGAAACTCAGGTAACTTGTCCACGTCAACCACATCGTGGTCCGAGTAATATAGTTTTTCCATGCATCCTACAAGGTTAGGTGTGGTCTACACCCCTTCTGGAATGCATGGAAAGACTATAGATGTTGCAGGATGTCTACGCGGTGATCTTTCTATGGGATGTTTTTCCTTTCTCCGTGGTGGCTGACTTGAGGTTCCAACCTCCATTGTTTTATCATCAGCATATGGCTCTGGATGGCCGATAACATATTCTACTATCCCCTCTTGTTGTTGCTCCGACTCTACTGTGTGTGACCGTCATGGAGCGACCACTTCTGTATGGTTTGGGACTGTGGCATTTACCCTCAAGGCCTCTTCAACTTGTTTAAGTTGATAAGGATTGCATGTGTCCTTTGCCTATTGGATCTGTTCCATTTTCGGCATAACAATGTCTATGCCAACCATTGTTGTTTGTTGGGTTAACTCCACCACGGGTGTGGGGATCATTGGTTCCACATTGGTTGAGGGAATTTCTTCCAAGTTGACGAATTCAGAAGTATGTGTGGGTTCCTGTTCCATTCCCTGTGGCTGTTGTGGTGCTATGTGATGGCTTTGAGGTCTTCTGCAGGCCTGGCTCGATGCACCTAGCTTGGGTGGTTCCATGGTGGTTAAGATGGAATTTTTCCAAGCTAGTTCACTCTGTATATCTTGCTAAATCGCTCTCTTATTTGTATACTCTCTCACTCTATGCTTTCACATTTTCACAATAACCCTTCCGTTACCCGTGTGCCTTCCTTATATAAAAAGTGGCATGAAACTTCTCAGAGAAGTTACCCGAGCTATGGTTTAAATGAATTTGTGCTTCTCACATACGTGAAATTAAATTCCCTTGACATCACCAGTTGGCATGATTAATGCGACGTTTCTTCAAAAGTTATTGTCATTCAATTTTGATAGACACTGCCAATTGACGCTTGTTTTCCGTAACCACCATTTTTTCAATTTTCGCCTTTTTCTGACTATTGGTCCTTTTTCCAGTGCGCTAGGTTTTCCAAGTGCACAATATGTTGTTTCGTCGATGTGCGTGGAAATTTTATTTTTGTCGTGCTAACTCTGTTTTAGCTATGTGTTGTCTTCTGGTTTCTAGCGCGGTAATCCCCTTGTTGCTGCGCACAGTCCTTTGTTGTCTGGCACATTTTTTTTTTTTTAAGTGCTAGGAGGTCGAATGTCCCTATATATTTCCAGTCAACTCCCATTGATCATTCCTCTGAGTTTTGTTGCTCCCAAATACTTCAAATGTACATCTCCCCAATATGTGATAGTGTTTACTTCATATGGTCCCAACCAATGCATCCTAAGTTTTCCTGGGTGTTGAAGGGATTTATTGTCGTACACCAAAACTAGGTCTCCCTCCTTGAAACTTTTCCTTTTGATATGTCTATCATGCCAAACTTTGTCCCTTGCTTTATGTAACTCTTGGTGAAACCTTTCTATAATCCTATATTCTTCCATGAGCATCAATTGACTTAGCCTTTCTTGTATTGCGCCTCGGTCTGTCATGTTAGTAATTGCTGCTACGCACAGACTAGGTACCAAAAATTATAATGGCACCATTGCTTCTTGTCCATACACCAATTTGAATGGTGTCTTCCCTGCCAAATTTTTACATGTAGTCTTGTAGGCCCACAATACTATTGGTATCTTCAAGTCCCAATCGTCCATGTTGACATTGCAGATCTTTGTCAGTGCATTCTCTAGGATATTATTAAAGGCTTCCACTATCCCATTTTCTTGAGGATGATATGGTGTACTCTTTTGATGATAGAATTCAAACTACTTAGTCATATCCTTAATAGTACTGTTAATGAAGTGAGTCCCTTGGTCACTCATCAAAATCCTTGGTCATCCAAACCTAGTGATCACTTGCTCAAACAAGAAGTGTGTTGTTGTCTCTATGCTGCAATCTTTTACTGATGTTTCTTTTGCCCATCTTGTTAAGTAATTTGTCACAGTCATAATATACCTTTCTCCTGACCTCTTTGTTGGTGGGTTAATTGGTCCCACAAAGTCTATTTCCCATTTTTCGAATACCTTCAAGGTTACTTGTGTCCTTAGGGGCATCTCATCCCGTCAATTAGGTTTACCAACCCTCTGACATACATCATATTTCTGGTAGTATTCCTTGGAATCTCTGTGAACGGTCGACCACCATAGTCCCATGCGCAATACCTTCTACATGGTATCGTTTACTTCATAATGTCCTCTTGTTATTCCCTCATGGGCCTCTACTAAAATCCTAGGTATTTCATGTTCTAGTACACATCTTCTCAAGATGTTGTCTGCACCCATGTTGTACAAATGTCCTGTAATCAATTTATAGTTTGCAACTCTGACTACCAGATTTTTCTTCTGTGAAGTGTTGAATTCTTGTGGGGCAGTCCCTATACTCAAGTATTGAATGATGTCAGCAAAATATTCATCAGCTACTTGGACTAAAAATAACTGTGCATCTGGGAAGTTGACCTCTAGATTTGTAGGTTCCTCTCCATTGGTGATCCTTGACAGGTGATCAGGTCCTACATTCAACTTCCTTGGTTTGACTATCACTTCAAAGTCAAATTCCTGGAAAAGTAGTAACCATCTACTAATTCTCCCCCCCAACATTGGCTTGTTGACCAGGTATTTGAGAGATGAATGATCTGTAAACATCTTGAAATGTTTTCCCAGTAAGTAATACCTGAACTTCTGAAGTGCATAGACCATAGCTAGGCCTTCCCTTTCTATGGTATTGTAATTATGCTATGACTCTGATAGTTTTCTTCTAGAAAATGCTATAGGATGATCCAATTCCCATGTTCCTGGTTGTGCCAGAATGGCTCCAAGTGCTATAGATGATGCATCTACATGCACATGAAATGTATTTTCCCAATCTGGGAATTCTAGTATTGGTGCAGTTACCATCTTCTCTTTTAAAGTGTCCAATCCTCACTGACATTCCTCATTCCACTTAAACTTGCTATCTTTTCTCAATAGTTTCTCCATTGGCACAGGGATTTTCACATACCCTTTTATGAATTTCTTGTAGTATCATGTGTGTCCCAACATTTCTCTTAACTGACGTACTGATTTTGGTGGTGTTATATTAACAATTACTGCAATCTTGGCAGGATCTACTAACAATCCTTGTTTGCACACTATATGGCCCAATAGTATCCCAAAGGGTGTTCCAATGATGCACTTCTTAATGTTTAGCGATATTTGACACTTCCTGCATCTTTCTAACATCATCCTCAACACCTCTACATGGTATTTCAACAAACCGTAGACTGTCCAATCATCCAGATATACCTCTAGAAAATGGTGGATGAATTCCTTGAATGAAGCTATGAATACTCTAGAAAATATTGTTGGTGCATTCTTCAGTCCAAAAGGCATGACCATGTACTGGTAGGACCCCCATTCCATGGAAAAGGTGGTATTGTACCTGTCTTCTGGGGCTATCTTGATCTAATGGTAGCCTGAGAATTCATCGATGAATGAGTAAGCTTCCTCGCCTCCTACATTCTCCAACACCTTGTCTGTGAAAGGGGTAGGGAAAGGGTCATGTAGGAAAGCATCATTCAAATTCCTCAGGTCGACACATATCCTTATCCCCCCTTATTCTTCTCCTGAACTACCATAGGAATCACCAATTCAGATTCCTCTACTGGTCCTATGATTCCAGCCTCCAACATCCTACCAATTTTTGCTTTCACTTTTTTCTTGTATATTGGGTTTAATATATAGGGTCTTTATATGATCGGTCTTGTCTTAGGTCTAAGAGGTATCTTTATTTCACCTAGCTCTTCTACTATGCCTTTTATTTTCATGAACTTTTTTGGGAACAGATCGATGTACTCGCACAATAAATCTGTTATGCTTTCTACTGTTTGCTCATCCCAGTAGTCTCCAATGTTGGCCATTTTTGGATTTTCATCTATCCCAATGTTGACTTTATTCACCTTGATCGACACAACAAATACTTTTGATTCTAGAGGTGGACCTTCTACCTCTATTCACATTCAACTTTTGATATCTGAATGTTGTGTGGGTCATATTCATCTGGTGCTTCTTCCTACACATGGTAGCATGACAGTAGTTATTTTACTATCTGTCTGTTCTGTTGTTAATCTTTTGTCGTAAGTTCAACTTTTGGTTCCTTAATGAATAGCACCCCTCTGATTTTTTTGAGTGTTGAGTCTATGTTGGGGTTCTCATGTTCAAATGAGAAAGTGACTGTAAATATTCTGCTATAATACTATCCAATCTGTAGTTACTATGTACAATTCCTGGTCTATATACCAGTTTGTTGGAATCCCTTCTAATGTGTGAATAAATTGACCAGGCCATTCCTCTGGTGGTGTCATTCTCCATAGTATTATGTAATTCTTAAAGTGCTCTCTTGGTTTCCCCCTTCCATCATATTTCTACAGTTGGTTGCTTCCATGTTCTATGCCAAATCTGATGCGCAGTAACCTCTTATATTGGTACCAGACCTTGATTGTCTCTTTTTGTGCACCCCACCATCTTCCAGGTGTTTCCTTGGGTGATATATCCAGAGCTAAGAGCCTCTAATTTTCTAACACTTCATCTTCCTATATTGTTAAAAATGCTTCTAAGTCATTCACCCCATGGAATCTTGGAGGTTATCTTATCTCCATACCTACCCATCTTACTGCATGGTCTATTCTTGCACATGTTCTTATGGAGATTTTGTGTAACCTCTGCTACCAATTCTCCAAACCTGTATTTGAGTCTGAAACGCATGACATGATACTTCTCCAACTGAGTACTCCATTTGTAGTTGGATTCACATAATCTTCTTCTCGTGTGGTGGTTCTGTACAACTGGTTAATTTCCTCTAGGTCTAAACAAGTGGGTTCTACAAACCTTTCCCCCTATGATGAATCTAATGGCGCAATGACTTTGTATTCTCCTGAATCGAATTCCATCTTCCTCATATTTAAGTTTATCAAGGCCCGATTTTCAAACTCCCAATCCAATCTAAGAAATGTCAGATAAGGTGTTGTTCCATCCACTATCTCTATCACTTTGAAATCGGATTTAGTGCGCACTCCATCCAGATCTACTATCACCCCTTTTAGCTTTCCAATTGGTATAAATCTGTGTTAATTTGTTGGTTTCAACTGAACATGTGAATATGCTAAGGTGGGATCTCCCATACATTTCCATGTCTTCTTGGGTAACACACTTACTTTGGATCCTAAATCCAGTATATTATATCCCATGTTGAAATCTCCAATGTTGGCATTCAGTCTGAATTCTCTGCTTGTTCTCCTCCTTGTATGTAGATGATTAACTGTTTTCTGTTCTAACTTTCCCTCTGCCTCTGTGAAACATATTTCTAACATATTTTGTAACAATTTAACAGATATGGATCATTTAGTAGTTTGACATGGGATTACAGAAAAGACTTAATCATACTTACTTTTCCTAGGGGTTGTGCTTCATTAGTGTGATCCAACGATGGAGGCAACTCGTACATTGGTACTTCAAGAGTAAGTTGCGCAGTTGGTGTTTATGCAATGTTTGACTTCAATAATTCTTGTCTAGCCTGCTTGAATATCTCCTTTTTGTTCTACGTATCAAACTGCTTCTGTGGTTCGACATTCTTCTTCACCCATTGGTGTTGTATTGGATCTCGTCTTACTGCATCATTTCCTGTCTTAGCTCCTCCATGCATAACTATGTTTATATTTTGTCCATCATCCCTTGCTTCTGTCGAAATCCACCGAACTTTCTGATTGTTCTGATTTCTCTTTTCTTGGATCTTCCCCAATAGTGTGGGGTAGTCTTCTGTGTCATGATCTGATGTGCGGTAATACATACACGTCATAGGTGGAAGTGGACATTCTCTTGCATAGTGTCCTGGTTGTTGATAGTTGTGGCATACCACTAGTCCTCTGCCTCTTCCAAAGCCTCCTCTTCCTCTTCCTCCACCTCTATAGTCAACTCGATCTCCTCACAGTGCATTGTATTGGGGCGCCTGGTTATACTGCACAGGATTATAGTGTGGTTGTACGGTATTATACTGCGGCTACACAATGTTATATTAGTGTTGCATAGTGTTATATTGTTGTTGTGCAGTGTTATATGGGGATGGTACTTGGTTAAACTATGGTGCAACTTTCTCGGTCATCATTTCTACCTGCACCTTATAAGCATCTGATGTTGTTTCCCTCATCAGGTCCATGGTCCTGCAATCTTTGTCATCATGGCCTACTGATTTGAAAAATTTGCAATATGAACTCTTAGGTACTGTCTAGTATTTTTGCATCATTGCAAAGTGGTATGGATCATGCCCCTGTTTCTTATAGATTTCACACCATAGTCCTCCTATTGGCAAGGGGTTTGGCAGTCTTGTTTCCATGTATTGCGCGGATGTTGGACATTCATTCTTATGGTGTCCTTCTGTCCTACATGTGGTACACCAAACAGATTCTCTTTTGTCCTTACCCATGTTCTGGTTTAGCTAAAATGCTAATTTCTTCAGATTCTCCTTCAAAATCCTCTATTGTTGGATCTGTTTTCTGATATTAGTTCTCTTCTAGTTGTAGGGTTTCATGCAGAGCATTTGCCTGGGTTTGAAACTTATGTTGTCACAAGGGGTATTTCAAGTGTGGGAGAAATGAATTGACAAAGAAATTCATATGTTTCATATATGTCATGACATTCTTTAGCTTTCCCTTCAATCGTTTGAATCTCTAGTCAATCTCCCACAGAGATTTTCCTGGTTTCTGTCTAATCTCTATCATCTCATTCATGTATTGATCCTCTGGTCTAGGCTTCTGGAATTCATTTATCAATAGATTTTTGATATCTCCAATTGTTTTGGTTGTCCCTGGTGGATTGTTTGCAACTAATCTCATGTACCAATACAGTGCACGATCTCTTAGCGAGATGGCTAACTATGCAAGTTTATTGTCCTCATCTGTGATCTGTTTTGCTTCCAAAATATTTTCACAAATAAACAAGTGCTTCTAAGGGTCCTCCGACACCTCTCCTTTGAATTCTGGTAACATGATGGTGGGATCATGTCCTACCATCCTGAATGTTGAACTACTACCTTCGGGCGGTGTAGATACTTGACTAATTCTTCCTGAACTGGCTCCCCTAGTTGTTGTTTCCTATGTAGATGTACTTCCTGTTGTCTTCCTTCTCTTGAAATTTGGTTGTCTAAATGGTTTTGTTTTTATTGGTGTATTAGTCGCACTTGGTTTTTTATTCTACTTTATCATTTATCTACTCTAATCCTACCTTACTGTCATATGTTGACCCAGGTTCAGATGTAACCAAATCCCAACAAAATCCCTCTAAAACTATCGGCCCCTCTGGTAAACCAAAAGGAAATGCAACACATGGGGTGTACTGCACAGTCTCACCCGATATAGCTCTATGGGTGGCTGCAATACTCAGGTGCTTGCAACCTGGGAATGAGTGGAGATCTGTGGTTATACCTTGCGATCTTTATTGATTTAGTCTAACCTCTTGATTAAAGCAATCATTCTTATTCATGCATGTGGAGTATCATATCTAACTAGTTCCTTTATTCATTCATCTATAATTTAATTATTAACAACAATACATATGCATACACTCAATCACACAACACAAGTCTTACCGTGGTTCACCCCCTCCTGGGATATGTCCACAAATATCTAGCTCTCAAGCTCTTTATTAGATCTCAACAATATATCACACCGTGTGTGTTTACAGTCTTGGATCCTATAATATCAATAGGCTTCCTGACCCCTGTGAGGCTGACAAGATCACACCAGGCTCCTCAACTTGTGATATAACCCTTAGGATTGAGTTGCTCACTTCTTCTCTAGATCACCAACTTACAAAAGGTTGCAGTTCTTACAAACCTTACAACTTTTGAACTCTCTCTACCTCCTAGGTACTATTGATCTCTTTCTAAATCTGTCTAACGCAGGTACCCCCTTAGGTATTCTTTTCCCCTTCACCTCCTCCACTAGACCTCCTAAGTACTACTTATATATATTCTTGGCTCATCAACCATTACATTACATTGAAAAAACCCTAACCCTAACATAATTAGGTCTCCCTTGCATGTGTGCCTCACATGCTTCCCTCGCACGTGCTACTTTTCCTTCCAACTTTCCTTTGTTCTCTTCATGCTTCTCTCCCCAAAAACAACCTTTTCCCCATACTGGGTCTGCGTCCAACACATTTCCTCTCAACGGTGGAACCATGCCTCCTCGGGACATAAGAGTCCAAGTAAATTATTTCTTACATTCCCATTTTCATTTTTATCATATTAAAATTTGAATTTAGCTTGAAATTTGGCCCCTTTTTCAACTTTTTTTTCCAATTACACTTGGTGTGATTGTACAATTTGGCTTTCCCCAATGTGGTGCTCCCTATGCTAAATTCATAGTAAGCACCACAACCAGTGCATCTAAGATAACAATACTAAACTAGCATTTCATTTGTAATGCCCCGCACCCAGTGCATTATAAAAGACAACAACCACTAAAAAACATGCAAGTGCTTTTTGAGCACAAAAACATCGGTGCGTTACATTTAACTAATCACACTGCTAATTTTATGACTCATAAATGTTAACTTGGTGTTGCAACCATTTTAAACTAATGCATGGGTGCAGATATTGACTGACTTGGACAAAGTGGGGAATTTCATTTGACACCCCATGACATGTTCTCTAATATTTTGTTAGCACCAAGAGTTTTTCTTAGACTGCTTTAAGAACAAGCCCAATACCCATCAGGATATAAATGATTAAAACATGTTTATACTTGAGTGGATCAACAAGACTGAGTAAGAAAGGGAGAGGGAAACAAATTGTCTGCAGAGGCATTCCATTGGACATGGAGTCATAACATCCTACAGTTCAAAGGAAATTAAAATGTATATTGGATAAAGGTTATATATAATTATGGGTAGAAGCATAGAGAATGTGACAAAAGGGCAGGGCATCCATTGTAAATAGATCCTTTTTCCAAACAGATTAAAGAGTGTTGAAACAATAAAAAATGATTAATAGGCAAGCTACATCAGATCCTTTGTTGCTCATGAATCCATCAATCAATGGAAGTTATGATCCTCAAAGACTGCAATCTATTTAATAAAGAAGATAAGTTAAATTATAGCAAAGAAAAACAACATCTGATAAATAGCTTCATGAATATTCAATGGCAAAAATGTGGATTACAAACAAGCCCTCAGGCTTACAAATAAGCAACTAAAATTCTCCTCAAGCTCTCTCCTCTCTTGGATCATGAACTAAAACCTTTCATAAAAAAAAAACAACTTATATCTATAGTGTATCATTCCTTCCTAATATAAAGAGGTCGAATCCCAAGTGGTTGCATTGGATTCCATTTTCTCTAGGAGTTGCTACAATAAGGTGAAACAAAAAATCCACCTAGCTCCTATTTTTTTGGATCTTGTCTATTGTGATAAATGCCTTTTGAAACAGGTCATGCTGTTTGATTTGGTGATAGAACACATGTACCACATGTCGAAATACCTCCTAGGAAACCATTCAAACCCCCTAAGAAAGGTGAAAACCATCTACAACTCATATTTTATCAAACTGTTAGAGTTTGCAGCGCAATTGCAAGATTCACTAGAAACATTCATGTAGGTTATGTTTTTAACTTTTCTCCCAAATGGTGAACTGGGTCGGGCTAAGTTTTGGTTAGAAAGTTAAATACATTATGTTTCTCCTCGAAAAATAATTTCAGAAAAACCCAGCTTGTATATTTCAAGATATGATGAAAATATGACTTTGCTACTTACTAATTTGCTGCAAACTGTTTTAATTTGGCAGTTCATAGTGCCTCTATAGGATGCATTGTGAACTTTCCTATAGGTATCACTTTGTATTCAAATCATATCAGTTGCAACCAAAACTATGAAACAAACCTTAAAAGCCTTTGTTAATGCCTGCTACAAGCTTAGGGTTTCCTCTCTGCATCTCACAAAAAACCAGGCAACCCACTCTCTGAAATGCTTCCTTGAAAAATGGCTCAGAATTTATAAGCTGCAGGTCATGGGGATCAACCCTAACAATTTCTCCCCCTTTGTAAACCTTCTTACCTTTCTCACTATCCATGATAGTTTTTTGAAAACCCTTTACCCTTTTATAACAATTGTTATCAGATGTATGATGAAAATAGGAAGATTTAGGGTTTTCGATTTGAATTCTACACAATTTAGAATTTACTGAATGAACTATTCCTGTACAACAATAGTGTGAGAATGAAAGGATTGTAGGTAGGATATGAGATTAAAGAACAAAATCCTAAACTAGATGAGGCTACAATCAAGAAAAAAATCGTGGCAATTCTATGTAAAATAGAGGATTTGCAACACGATCCAGTCAAATTTGTAATGCACAATCAAGTTTGCAGTGCACTATATTCAAATTGAAAAATCTTCCTCTTGAAACCAACTTGAAGAACATGATGAATAAGTGGCATTGAAAACAATAATATACCCCTTTCCATGTTTCCAAAGAATAATGATATGTGATTAATGCATGAGGTACTTTCTTGATTCGCTATGAACTTTCAGGTGAGTTTGCGACATGTTTACTTGACACATGAATTGACCCCCAAATAGTTAGATATGACATAAAAACCCCGTGTATATATTTTTGAGACACAACACTTTGATAATTATGACCTTTAAATCAAAAGGTGTGACCAACCCTTTCCCCTTCCTTCTAATGATGATAACCACTATCATGACACCAAGACTCGTACATGGACTTGGATATTTTTTCTTGACTCATGAGACAATCAAAACATGATTTATTAGACATGGACATGCCTCAAACCTTAAATCAAAACAAATGACTCATAGAATAAGGACTAATCACATGATTA
>JZKD02S1998153.1:36851-49735 GCA_000966675.3 Picea glauca
GGAAATATACATAAAAGTCACATTGTTGTTGGCTTGTCACTTGGGAAACCAAATCAACAACAATGCAAAAGACTAGTATTCCAAATTGTTTGATCTAGGTTCTCAAACAATAAAAGACTAGAAAACGGTTAACATGGACCCAAGTTCTATCTATCCTAGCATTGCATTTTTTTATACTAAAAAGGGATATTTACAGATAACTGAAAACAAAACGCATTCGAAACAGATTAAGGGGGAGGGAGGCCACTTTCCCCCTCTTGTCGATCCATAACCTACAACTGAGACTCGTCCCTTGGCTAGTTATCTACTGGGTTTGGTTGGGCATCCATGCAAGCTCTAAGGTCCTAAATTTGGAGTTGCATCTTGTTCATCTGCTCCTAAATAGCTTCCCGGTCATCATCACTGTCAAGAAGCATTCTTCCCAAGAAGGTTTTAATATGCCAGTAGAGATCACAATTTTGGGGTATTTAATGTCTCTATCTCTTGAAGCACCCGTGTCTGGTACCCACTCCCCAGTCTCTACGTCCACCTCCCAGTCATGGAGAGAATCTCTTTATTGTCTAATTTTCGCTTCTACGGACTCCAAGTTTTGTTGAATCTGGGAGAGGATCCCTGGAGAAACTCTCTAGCTGCCTCATATGTCGAGAGCATTGTTGAGGAGAAGGTATGAAATACCTTACTCAATCATTTTCAAATCTTACTTGGATAGGAAAAGATAGTTGGGAATGTTACTCAAGGATTATAGCCTCAAAAATTTCACTAAAACCACAAGTATCAATTACAAAGGATCAAGGATAATTTTATGATTTATATTTGTAACAATGTAAAAATAAAACTTTAAACAAAGTTAGGTGAATGAATATAGATTTTACATTGAAGTAAAGATGGAGACAAATGAAATAGGAAGAACCAATTCATGAAAACACATGTATGAGACAAAACAATAATATGATTTTATTTCATTACGAGATACAAAATTGTGTTTCTCTTTTACAAACCCCTACGAGGGTATGGACCAAAGTCATATTTAGGAGTCTCCGATGGGCACCATAAAAAAATACCCTGGTAGTGAAATAAAAATGAAACTAATGATCTGGATCAACTTGCCACAAAATGATGTCACTTGACTCTGTAAGATATTCTTTATCAACTATGAAAATTAATTCATACAAACAAGAGTACATAGACTATCAACGATAAATCAAGCACCTTTAAAACAAGCTGCTAAAAGGTATGATTCAGTTTTTAAATCCTACTGCCTTCAATAAGACCTCGTTGTCATCAAGAGAACTAGGTTTTCAAGTAAACTCATAAATGAATGAAAACTGAAGCTATCTCACTAACTAGAAACCAAACCTTAGTACTGTAGTTCTCCTTCTATTCTCCCTTTTTCTCTTTCTCTCATTGAACCTTTATTCTTTCTCAATAAGTTGAGGTAGTTTAACTACTTTCTTTAGTTAAGTAAAATTAACTTAACTAATTATTTTGGGAATAAATAATTAATAATAATATATAAATAAAGGTCTAATTAATAATAACTAAATAGGTGGGATCCCTTGTGACTCCCATCATTCTCTTTGCCAATCATCAAATATAAAATACAAAATTAATCTTTTGGATCATATAACACCCTTGTAGATCCCATGGATATCATTTAAGTCGAATATTTTAATATCAACAAAATTTAAGACCATATCCCCCAAAATAATATGTCCATCTTATCCACAAAAATATCCAAAATAAAGCTTGTTGTCCAAAATATGTTGAAAATCATTAAACGATGTCTTCATCACCAAATATCATAAAAAACATTTAAAATCCATATTTTCCACTATGCGAGGAATATTTCCTCTTCTCATTGTTGTCTCCTCTCGACTTTTCTTGGGTATCCCTTGGTTGGTTAGACCCTTGGGGCTGTATTTCGCTGATCACATGGGAGAAGTCATATTTTAGGTAGAGACGTGAAGACACAAATTTAGAAGACTCCATGGATGGACTGGAGGGGGATTTCGTTGATTTTCCTTTGTCTTGCACAGATTGTGGGATATTAATTTTAATCTTTTGTTGGCATGCGAGGACTATACTAGAAAAACAACATGAGAAATTTGAGCATTGGGATTAACTAGTGGTGGCAAAGGCAATGAAACAGTGGGCCAACCACGGTGGTGAGAGACAGGTTGGTGGACAATTTCTTTCCAACCATCATTAGCAGGGACTTCGAGCTACATTGACACATGTGGAGGAACATGAATGACATGAAAATTCCATGGAGGTTGAAATGGGGGTCTGTCAGGTCGGGGATGCAATATACCATCTCCAACCAAATTGAAAAACCCAACTTTAAAAAATTGGTTTAACTCTTGTGGATCAATATCGAAGTGAATAGAAAATCGAGGCCTTCTATAACCTCACTACCAATTACCTCTACCTCTATTATTTCGGCCCTTACTACCCCTACTAAAAAAACTCATCCTGCAACAATATTTAACCAGTTATAAAAAGTTCTTAATAACCCATACATGAAACTCCACTTAAATAAATCAAGAGTTGGATCTATTATTTACCACATGACGCATGCAATCCATCCATAAAAATTCCATTTACTAATTGCCACATGAACAAGGAATTGATAGGGTCATTGGGAGTATGGAGGGCTTGTATTTAGCGTAAAGTGAAACCATGGAGGGGGAAATATTTATGAATATTGTTCAAACAATCAACAAAAACCATCAACTATGTATCTAAACATATCTCAGAATACTAATCATCAATTACTACCACTTCAATTTTTCTTCATTTGCATACAAACCTTTCTTAAAATGAATATCACAGAACAAGGAGTGAACAAGTGAAATTGGGATAATGAGGGGAGTGTATTTTGTGGAAAATGGTATAATGGAAGGGATTCCCATAGATAATGTTCGAATATATTAAACAATGCCATATTCAATGTCAATTAAAATTAAAAACCCTTTACTGCTTCAAAATTGAAATTCAACACTTTGTTTCCAAAAATCCAGAACTGGGGTTTCACTTCAAGGCTACTCATTTTAATTTTGAAATTGCATAGCACAGTAATCATTTCATAATTCATTTCCCAATAAACATTCAAAAATAGTAACATAACTTGTGCACAACATATTAAAGGAGACACAACATCACAATAATCACAACCAACAGTCGAGGAATGGACAGACTATGGTCCACAATATTAACATCAATACATTTTAAATCACTACAGGGTTCCATGAAGTGGTCATAAACATGATCCCTATGTATAACCCAATTCCAAACTGAACTTCAAATAACAATGCTTCCAAAATTCCTTTTCGTTTTGGTTCGAAAAACTCATTCAATGCATATATATTTCATCCACAGAGGTACTATTTTCTCATTAAAATCGAACACCTCGAGCATGCTAATACAACATGTCATATATCTTAAACAATGTTTTTGAAACACTATCATCACCTCAACAGTGCCACATGACAGACTATATAAAAAATAAAATATAAGTGGGCTTAGCATTATTTCTAACATCGCACAATAAACAATCAACAAAACCTGTGACTAAAAGAGCATGGACAATGCCTTTATTAAATGTTGGGTTGGCCATGCTTGCACCGTTAGTTGAATACAAGGTTTGATATACCAATCAACAACGGTGATGAGGTATGGGAGGATGAGCAGACCAACAATTTGACGATTTGGACAAAGGAATGTCTTCAACGGTCTCATTACCACCATTTGTTTCATCAACAACCTCAGTCACATATATTTTACAAGGGCATGACCATGATAGCCATATAATTAGATGACTGGCATAATCTAAAAATAACCCAAAGACCGTGAGCAGTGGTACCAATTTTTTATCAGACAGAGAGGAACCGCCAAAGAAAACTAGAGACAAGGCAGGCCCAAAAACTCCCACACAATATTTTATCCACAGGTAAAGCAACAAAGAAACTACAAATTTATCAACAACAAGAGACACCCACATTTTCGATGTGAATATTTCAAATACAAATTCCACATAGAACAAAACTTCGCTAATAATCCATACACAATAAAAATTTTCCACATATCATAACTTTGGAAATGCACAGACAACGATCAAACTCAAGAGCCAACTATTGACTTAATTAAATATCATAACGAAATATTCATGGATGGAGCAATAAGAAACCCCATACTTGTGTGTAAAAATTGCCAAGGAGATTTGACCCAGTCTGTATACTTCTTCCACAGCCGAACAAAGAAGAGTAACAAAAACCAACAAAAGACCAAATGCAAAATGGCTAGGGTGGTGGGCTCAAGGTAGGTTAGAGCGATGTGCATTTATTGCATGTCGTGTCTACCATTTACACATTCATCCATAGCTAGTATGAACAAGATAACCATACCGCGCACAACCCACTAACAATTAATTTCAAGCTTGATACACCACCATTTTCCTAAGTTTCAAACTTAACAAATGTGTGAACCTTTGTTTTAAAACTCCAATGTGACATATATCAAAACCTTTCTAGGGATACCAAGTCATAAGCTTTAGACCTCCAATTTAAACCATGTGCGCAATCCTTGTAGCATGGAATCAAGGTAATCACCACACCATATATCACATGTAACTTGAAACATGGAGTTTAGATCTTTTATTAAACTAGATGCAACATAAATACACTTGTGAGGGTTATATAAATACAACATTATTTCTCTTTTGATCACATCGCCCATAACATTGTTTGATCAATTATTTCGACAATGACTTAACCGAAAATAAAATGTAGAACTCATCTTGCAACCAATTCATAATCACATATAACATAAGTGTTGCCTCTTCATCATAGTCACACAAGTCACACAAGGGGTCCCGCCTATTAGTATATTATTAAATATAATTAAATAATAAGGCGTTGCAATCATTTGCAAGCAGGTACCCTATGTTGCGCTTTTGGGCATCAACAAACTGACGAATCCATAGGGAATTTTGTTTCCAACAGATTAAACTCAGAATGTCCGATTTCATAGATCGGTGAACATAGAGCAAAGAATTATTGACCAGAATGATTCTGCAACAGGGGGAAAAATATGGTTTAAGGGAAATAATGAGAAGGGATTTTGGGAATAACTCATGAAAAGTGGTACGTATGAGGGGGTTTGGTCCTGTATGCATAAAATTCGATCAATCACAGTAAAAAGTGTTTCTTTGCGTTAAGGAGAAATTTTCTGATATGCTCTTTTGAATCTCATGGTGGAGGGAAGAAAGGGATAGCAAAAAATAGGGAAGAAGACCAAATAATCTATCTAAGAGCAGTACTGAAAGAAAAAATCATTTTTCGCGATGTCTAAAAGGAGGAATTTGTGACGGTTGTGTGAAATTTATCGTTATTGATCAACAATACTTACATAATGGCATTTTTGTGGAAAAACTGATCCAAAATTTGTCTCTGATAAACATAAAATAAAACAACAGAAAATGAAAATTAAATTGGATAAAGTGAAAAAAAAACAGTAAAACAAAAAAGTTATATACAGCAGTGATTTCCACATGGCGTTTATCAATCAAGTTGGTTCCACATAATGTTTCAAGTTCGAACCATTGATACTATAAGAAAACAATCTCTCTTCCAAATCCTTTAAAAGGTAAGAGTTTACGCCTAGGACAAAAGAGATTTTGAAAGGACCTAGCCATAATTTCTGAAACTTCAAATGTCTTCCTCTGTCAGCATGGGTTGAGTCCCAAAGTAAGAATTTCTCACCTACCTTAATTTTGATAGCTTTTGTGCATTTGTTAAAATATTTCTTTACATTTTGTTGTCTTCTCTTTATGTTTTCTAAGGAAAAAATTATGTGTTCTTCTAAGGCTAATAGGGCATGTATTCTTTGAGGAACATTGGAAAAATTTAATTCTTCAATCTGTAGCATCACCCGTAGAGAAGAAAGTTCCATCTTAGTAGGTAGAATGGCTTCTTGACCATAAACAAGTTGAAAGGGGGTGCAACCTGTGCTTACCTTGGTAGTAGTGTGATCTGCCCAAAGGGCATAAGTGAGGAGGGTGTTCCATTGACGAGGCTTATCTTCGATGAGCCTATTTATTATCCTAACCATATTTTTGTTAGTAGACTCAGCTTGCCCATTTTCTTGAGGGTAATAAGTTGATGAAGTGAAATGTTTGACTCCCAACTTAGCTAGAAATTGAGTCAATTTTGCGGAAAAGAAAGTGGGGCCATTATCTATAATAATCTCTAAAAGAATGCCAAATCTAGAGAAGATATTAGTTTCCAGGAAATAAATTACATGTTCATCCTATGAGTGTCTAAGAGGTACATCTTCGGTCCACTTAGTGAAATAATCAGTGGTTGTCAAGATGAAAATTTGTCATGTGGAAGACGAAGGATTAATAGGACAAATAAAGTTTAGGCCCCATTTAGAAAAAGGAAAATCTGGGAGGACATGTTGTAAAGGCATGGCAGAAAAATGTTCTTTCCCAATGAATTTTTGGCACTTTTCATAAGATCTTGCGAATTTATAAGAATCTCGAAAAATCGAGGGCCAATAACAACCATTTATGATGATTTTAAAATCAATAGGTTTAACAAAAAAGTGGCCACCAATGTGAATAACAAAATATGAATATCCATGAGTTTCATGTAACAATTTATGTGCTTCCTCATCATTCACACATCGAAGTAATATACCATCATCAATCCTTCTGAACAAAAAGTCTCTTAAAATAATATACCTGGAAGATTCAAGGTAGATTCTTCTCCTCTGATGAGGATCTAAGTCATCTGGGCATTTCTGATAGTGCAAGTAATACACCAGATTTTTATACCAGGGGTGTTCAAAAATAGAAAGGGTTTGATTCTCAATATAAAACAGTGTTGAAGAGGATTATCCTGATTGTCAAATTATTCACTTGATTTAGCATGTTGAGCTAAATGAAGGGCTAAGTCTCATCCCTTAATTTTTTTCGAATTCCTGATGGTTAAATCATGCTCCTGGATTTTGAAAATCCAATGTGAAAGCTTCCCTGAAAGATAAGTTTATGAAAGCAGAAACTTGAAAACATGCAAAGGGACTTTTACCTATGTATGTTTTCCTAGAATAAAGTGGTAAAATTTCTCTATAGATTTAACAAGAGAAAATACATGTTTCTCAATATAAGAGTACTTGAATTCATCGTCTAATAAACTTTGGCTCATGTAAGAGACCCCTCCACTCAAATTCGTAATGCTATTTTGACTCAAGTATTGTTCTCCCCTCAAGATTTTCATAATGAAACTATTTTACCTCACCCAAGATTGATTACCATTACCATTGGTCTCATCTGTCATCACATCGAAGTACTGATAATTCATGACTTGTAGATTACCCAGTATCCGCCAAGGTATTTTGCACAAGCTCTTCTTCATGTCGAGGTTAAAGAGTGTATTGACGTGTCGGGTGGGTAAGCACTTCATTCACCACGTTTCCATCGATACTAATCTCAGGGAGGGAACTATCGATCCCCTTTCATTAACACCCCATTTAGGGATTATATATATATATATATATATATATATATATATATATATATATATAATTAAAAAAATAATTTCATATTAAATTAATATTTTTATTTTTTATTTTTAATTAAATTTAAAATAAATTGTTACTAAAAGAGTTTATCAGTTAATTAGTAAAGAATTATAATATTCCTCTCACTAAGTTCCCACAATGTGAGTATGTTTAGTCTTGTATAATAAAAACATTGTCATGTGAGTATGTTTAGTCTTGTATAATAAAAACATTGTCATGCTTGTTAAGTGAACTTTGTTATGGCATTGTTATGGCATTTTTCACATGGTAGAACACAAATTCCATTTATTGTTAAATGTTGTAGACTTTGACATGTAAGTATAAAAATGAATTTATAAGAGTTTTTAAATTTGAATTATTAATATACCTAAGTTTGTTAGGTAATTTTTCTGAATTTTATTTTTTTTACTAATCATGTTAAAGGTAAAGGAGGAGTAACAATGCTAATTTAACCAAATATGGAAAATGTAATTATCTGAGTTTGACCTTACCAACAATGTTTTTTGGATGTTTTATTTTAAAGGAAATGAGCTAGGTTTGGCTAATTTGTATGTCTCTAGTAATGAAAATGAAAGAATGTCATGGGGAGAATGGTTAGTTAGAGAGCTTCCAGAAGTCTCTTGGTTTATTTGTGGAGATTTATCGTTGTTCAAACTCAAGAAGATAAGGGGATTTTTTACCTATATTCTTTCCACCAAGGGAGAGAATGGACTAAAATGGCCTTAAGGTTAGACTTGGGCTATACAAACCCAATACATCTCATCACAAAAATTTCCCTTAATTATGATTCACTTGGTCTAATTTCCAAAAGGGTAACAAAATTCTTGAAAACATTAGATAAAAAAATGTTATCCAAACAAATATTCTTCTTTTTTAGGAATGAGGGTTGAAGGTTAGTTCAATTCCATGGTGATATGACCCTTTTTGACCATCAACATAATTTTTTCTTTGTTTCTCAAGGCTTGGATAAACCCAAGACTCAAAACACAAGACTTATATTGAATGTGTCCCTTTTGAAGTAATCCTAATGTATTGAAGATATCAAATGGATTTGGAATTTGATGCCTCAATTCAAAGGTGATATAGGATGGATGATATAATGGAATATTCCATTTTATGTTTCATTTACTTTCTATATGTCTATAGGAGGAAGCTAGTATATTTCAGAAGAAGAAAGAATAAGGCCATAACAAGCTAGAACAAGTTTCAAGGAAGATACAATTTACATCTTGCAATGATAAGCTACAGATTAGATTAGCTAAGTTAAGAAACTTTCTCAAAGTTAAATAATCATGCAAACTAAAGGGGATCAAAATAAAATCCTACCTCCATTGGCTAAATATGGGGGATAGGCCAACCAATGCATTCTTTAAATCCTTGGACTAAAATTAAGTGGTCAAGAAAATCAAATCCCTTAAAGTTGTTTAAGGAAAATTATAGACCATGTTCAAATTTAAATGGAATTTATTAATCATTATAATATGGCATTCCAAACTCAAGGGATGAAATATGAGAGGAGGGTGGCCATGTGAAATTGTATTGACAAAGTCCCTCAAATATGAAAAAAAAAATTATGCAACCAAAGATTGACTTTGGATGACTGTCATCTTCCTTGAAAGAATGGTCAATGACAACTATGAAGGTCTTGCCCACTCATGTGGGTTTTACAAAACCATGAGGTATTTTATGCGACCTAAAACATTCCAAGTCTACAATGAATCCATTATGTCTCAATCATGGATAGATCACATTGATAAGGTCCTAAATAAATTCATGTAAGAGCCTAGTAACGTTAAATTTTCACTAGTTGGTACCCAATAACTCGTGTTAATGTTTCCTGTAAATTTTGGCCAAGGCCTTGAACCTAATACTAGATCATATTTTTCCAAAAAATAGCAAGCCTAAGCATAATGACTTCATTAGAGGATGTTTTATTATAGAGAATGTAATTACAATTTGGGAGGGTATGCAATGGGTTAGGAGTCAAGGGATAGAATCCTTAGCCATTAGAATTGATTTTGAAAAGGCCTATAGTTTATTTAAGTGTTCATTCATTATTCTTATTGTAAATTCTCTAGGGTGTGTTCCCTTGTTTATCAAAGTAGTGGAAAACTTCTTTTCAAAATCTATTGCATGATTTTCCATTTATCGATCCAAGTCTGAAGAATTTGGTCTCTTTAGATCAATTTGGCAATGCGTATCTTTGGTAATTTCCCTCTATGTAATGAAGGAAGAAGATATTTTTTACATGTTAAACGACATAGTGGTGCAAGTCCTTATCAAAGGAATCATGCTTCTCTACCATGAAGGTGACTAACTTGTAAAGAAACATGTATGATCATAATGAAAAAGAAGCAACATTTCTCTAAAAATGTCATGAGGAGGAAGAATTTCTCTAGTAAATATGGGAAAAGAAGGTTGCTTCTCTACACGACACCATTGCCAAAATTAATGAGCATGTTTCTATATTGAAATAATTTAATAATGAACTTCATATCAAAGTTGCTTCTTTGCAGGTTATTGATTCCAGACAACATAACATTATTGCTCAACTTCATAACCAATGGAAAGAGAGGGACAATTCCATCTAGAATTTGTGTGACCTCAATGTAAATCTTGTCAAATAAGTAAGTGAAGTAAGATGTACTAAATTGATTAATGGAATCTGTTCAAAATGTGTCTAGTTACTTTGATAAAGATTTTAATCTTGTTTTTCAAATTTTTAAGAAGTATCATGAACAACTTCCTGATTGGACTTTGTTTATTAATGAGATGGAAGAAAACTTGGAACTTGTCTTTTAAAAAATCATGAATGAATCAGGGGATACGTAAGAGTTAATTAACACTTTGCAGAAAAATATTATGAGTCTTCTTTTGATGCATTTTATCATGCATTGTTCGCTACTTGTGGATTATTGTCCATGCACATTGAGCAACATAGTACCTATACATTGGCTCTAAATTACTTCTCCAAATAGGGTATATAGGTGGTGGCCTTAGTAGACATGGATAGATTATTGTTTTTCCTACTGATCTAGAGATGACATGGGTGAGAGAAAACCTTGGATATTTTGAGACTTCATCCTTAGATGCAATTCGTCTTGATCCTTCTACTGCTATTTTACAGGAGCCAAATCCTACATCATCTATTTATTTTTATACTAATAATGTGTTGGAGCTTGATTATGCATCCTCGATGGATTTTATTATTGAGTCACAATAACCACTTCTTGCACCTTATATTCAACCAACAATAGATTCTTTTTCATGCACATGTTTTCCATTTTAGGACCCTAATCATTTGTGATGTGAGGTATTCTCTTTCTCCATCTAAGTATTAAAATTGCTATTAGTATGCTAACAATGATTCTTACAAATATTTAGGGAAAACATGAATAAAAAATATTGGATAACTACCAACTACTACAACCTATTATAGTTTTATTGATGATTGATCATGGTTGTGTTTGAGCACTTGTTATATCTTGAGTGGGCCTAATAGTTAAGAACATGTTTCCTCCTTGAAGGTCACAAGTTCAAATCCAAAAAGGGGTAGGGTATGTACACCTCTGTAGTCTCACACAACAATTTGATGTCTGGCTAGGATATGACCTTAAATTATATTATTATATTATTTATTATCATTACCAATAATTGTACAATCATGCAATCCTCATTACGCTCATTAATCAATTGATCATTATGCAATGTATTTTGTTGACATTTTATGATGGAAACCTCTTTCGATTCTTTTGTATTTGTGCATTTTATCATGGGATTACACCTTGGTGCATGTCTTATTTGGAGCACTTGTTGAATTTTGAATATCTAGCCTAAAAAGGCCCATGTTGAGCTCTCCTTGATTCCTTGTTTAAACCATTCTTGTAGATCTTTGAAATGTGAGCTTTGTTAAATAACTCCCAACTTCATTAGAATTTTTTTTTGGCGTGATTGGATCCTTCTTGTTGATCTTTGACACTCTTTCCTTGATAAAACATTTGTTGGATCATTCTTAGCTTCACCTTTCTCTTTTCAATATTATATGTCATGTTTGGAGAGTGTCTATTGACAACATTGTGGGAATTTAATTTCTTACTCTTGTTGTACATGCATATGTTCATTTAAACTTGTGTTTGATTCACTATTTTCTAAAGAGTATGTGTGAAGGTGTTATGGAAGTTATAGTTGTATTAATGAACTCTTCATTGAGAGAATGTATGTACCTTATCATAGCTTAGTTTTTGTCAACATTTCCTGTTCTTTTATTCCCTACCCAATTAAACATTGGTGTTTGGATTATTGTAATGTTTATTTCACTAAATTATTTGGTGCCAATTCTTCATAAGTAAATATTAAGGGGAGGATGTTGGGATGTAATATTTACTTGGTCAAATACATATTTGTTCCATCTTTGTCTTATTTATCCTAAAATTCATGTTTAATGGGGTATGTTGGTGTAATGATGATTAAGCTCAACTTAAAGGTCCCTTTATTGGTCATTAATTCCATTTACATAAATCCTTAATGGTTTTTCATTATTATGGTGGTTAGAAGGTTGTATTATGCATCCCCATGTCAATATTAAGGGGGTATGTTGGTATAATGGTGGTTAATATTGACTTTGTGGCCCCTTTAATGGTATAAATCCCTAATGTCATGCCATTATTATTGTGGTTAGAAGGTTGTATTATTTATCCCCGAGTAAGTGTAAAGGGGTATGTTGTTATAATGGTGATTAAGTTTTGAATTAATGGTCATTAATGTCAATTATATATAACCTTAATGGCTTGTCATTGTTATGGTGGTTATAAGGAGTAAGTTAATAAGTGGACAAACTCAATCATTTTTCCATCCAAAATCTTCCCTAAATCTGGTAGGAATTTTTCCAGAAGTTATAGTTCCACTTGATTGATTGGAAATTTAATCATGGAACTTTTTGCTTAGCGGTTCTAGCCCATTTTCATAGCCAAATTGTCAAAATTTCAAAAAATGAGTGGACTAGGGTGGAACTTTGCCTTGCCAGGAAAAATAAACTCATCAGAAAGGTTGTGTGTATCCACTTTTTAACTCACTCCATTAGATTATATCCTTATTGTTACCTTATTAATATGGTGGTTAAAAGGTATCACTATTGTTCTCTTATTAGTAATATCACTAAAAGGTGGAATAGTGGTCTGTAATAAATATAGTAGGTACTGTAAAGATAAACACCTTACAAAGGGGTCTTGTACCTTGTTGAAATACTATGCAACTTGACTAACTAGGGAATTCATTGTTGAATCGTTGCTAGGTCTATTTCCACG
>JZKD02S1998164.1:0-10336 GCA_000966675.3 Picea glauca
ACTTCAGGAGAAAAGGGTTGAGAACAAGTCTCGAATTCCGAAGTCCCAAAGTGAACATGTGTCGTCCGATTCGAATAACTCTTCGGGTGCATTCTCAATCATTGAAGATTATGGAAAGGCATATTTTATTCAGAAGATTTTCAAAGAGGGTGGAAGTCGTGAGGGATGGAGTGTCGAAGTACCGATAGTCATCCATCTCATCAGGAGACTAAAACGTGACCATTTAATTTATTAAGTGATCAAACACTCGCTTGGCCTAGTGCCTGGTCACCGCCTATTGTCATATGGAATAAAGAAACAAAGGGCGAAAGAAGAAGAAACCCTTAAATTAATAATCCTGTCGTCCTGCACGTATGGTAATATGTAAATGGTTTGAAGGAAGCGCCTCAACAAAACTCGGTTTCTGCAATATTTGCAGAGATATGGAATCGAGTTAAAAGGAAATTGATAAAATGAAGGGGTGTGATGGTCCAAACAAAGGGACACAATGTTTCATAGCTCACACCAGTTGGAAGAATATATAAACGAGAAAGATTAGTGAGAATAAAGTGTCTCTGTAGTCCAGATAAGAAGATCAAAATAGAAGCAGAGTTCAAGAAGAAGAATTGTTGGCTCTAATGGGCCTGTCAATGTCTTATTGAAGATCAAGAACATAAGAAGACAAAGAAGGAGTTATGCAATTCAGTATTTGATATAGAAGACCTTTATTGGACTACATCATATTCATTGAATATTAAATGATAGAAGCCAGAGAGCAAAAGATGAAGTTTGATTGCAAATAACCAGAAGACCATACAAGCAGAGGTTGCAACAGACAAGTAGAAAGTACAACAATTAATAATTCTAAGAAGACTAGAAGAATTGATAGTATCTCTGTTTTTTTTAATAGAGTACAGTAAAAGGTTATAAGTGTTATAACATGCATAAAGGGAGGAAGTGTGGAGCAGGGGAAATATGATAGGACTTGTGTTAATGGTTGCATGTATCAAAGTCAATAAAGAGAAAAATATATTGAATTACATTGTGAAATTAAGGGTGGTTGGGTGGTGCAAGGGCAGGTTGGAGCCTGCAAGGGAGTAGGTGCTTCCTTGTCAGTTGTAGCTAACTAAACAGGGGGTTGAAGCCTCCTACCAGTTGGTGTTGGTGAACAAAGGGAGTAGGTGCTTCTTTGTCAGTTGTAGTTGATTAAATAGGGGGTTGAAGCCTCCTACCAGTTGGTGGTGGTGAACAAGGGTGTGGGTGCATCCTGATCAGTTGGTGTTGATCGAAAAGGAAGAATATCTTCCTTCTATGTAACTTGTAAAAGCATAATTTTGCAGTTAATAGAATTGAGTGGGTGGTATTCCCTGTTGGGTTCCACGATAAAATATTGTGTTCATAAGGGTTCGTTGATCATCATATATTGCTTAACTGAATAATTAATGTGTGTGCTTAATATTGGTGAAATTAATAAGAAAAAATAGGCAATACTGATTCACCCCCCCCTCTCAGTATTGGTGTATATTCCATTAGTTGCAGTGCGAGTTGCAGTTGCAGTTGTAGTGCCAATTGCAGTTGTATTTTCCAGTTTCCAGTTGAACAAGTATTGAGATTAGAAGACAAGTTGTATGGTGCTACAAATTTCATAGGTATGCACTTGTATATGTTTAAAATTGTATCATTATCATGAGGGTGTTTGTAGGAGAAGGGATATTTTTTCCAAGTGACAATATGTAGATCCAAAGGGATCTCAGATCCAATACATTCAGAGAAAAAACACAACCTCCCTGGAAGTTAAGACTCTAGGTTTGATTGTTTTGATATGCCTCTAGATGTTATGGAATTATTGATCTTATGTTACATTCTGTTATATTGAATTTATGATCATTATGAGATACACTTGTTTGCAAGATAAATTGATCTCCTCTAGGAGATATTCTTGGTTGTTGACTTTGTTCCAAGAAGGTTATTTTGTTAAATCCCATGGAGGTTGCTATGGAGATGTTTTTGTTCGTGTTTCTTGTTTTGAGCAAGTCACCACAGAGGCAAGTTACCGGTGATAGCTCTGAGAGGGAGCTATAGTGACTGTTGCAAAAGAAAACATATTATATAGTCTCTAGTTTGAGACATAAAGCAGTCTGACTAGACAAGGAGTTTGTACAGATTGACAGTTCGACCGGTTCAAGCCCTGATGCATGATTATATCAGTTTAAGTGAGTTTTTTCATAAGAGACTTTCTCATTTGCATTATAGATCTCTTCTCACTCTAGGGAATATGGTGGCAGGTCTTCCAATGCTCTATGTAGAGCATGATATTATTTGCAGAGGTTGTGCTCTTGGAAAGAATTCCAAGGGATCTTTTCCAGGGAGTGACAATAGATCCAAGGGGATCTTCGACTTGGTGCATTCATATTTGTGTGGTCCTATGAAAATTTCTTCTTTTAGTGGATACTTATACTATGTGATCTTCAGACTTGGATTTCAAAGAACATGACCCCTAAGGATGCTTTCACCGAAGTGAAGCCTGTGGTTAGACACCTTAGGATATTTGGGTGTCATGTATACATTCACGTACCCAAGGAGAAAAGAATGAATTTAGACCCTTCAGGAAGGAATGGTACATTTTTTGGGTACAATGAGTCTTCGAAGGCATATCAGATCTACATCCTAGGTCAGAGACAGATTGAGATGAACAAGGATGTTTCCATTGAGGAGGAGGTAGCCTTCAAGAAATATAGAGGATTACACATGGATATTGATAGTGAGAGGCAGGAGGAGATGGTATATTCTCCTCCTCACCCTTCAACAGTTCAGAGGGATCTAGTTGAGACCATGGAGAAATTTGAGCATGTTGATATAGTTGATCTTGTAGATCTTGTCGATGTTCCTAGAGATATTGCAGTAGGCTGAAAAAGGCCTACATGGGCTCACCAAACTTTGAGGGAAGAAGAGGGACATGCAACTCCTCATGATACTTTTAGAGAGAGAAAGAGACCTCAGAGATTCTCGAGCTATGTTGTAGCAATGAGCCACATCATTAATTCTGATCCTTCTTATTGTGAGGAGGCATCTATTCAATAGGTATGGAGAGATTCCATGATGGAGGAGTAATAATCCATCATGAAGAATGATGTGTGGGATATTGTTCTGAGACTTGAGGGGAAGTATGTGGTGACTTCGATGTGGATCTAAAAGATCAAACATGCAGCTGGTGGGAGAATCAAGAAGCATAAAGTGATATTTGTGGCTAGAGGATTCTCTCATGTAGAGGGAATATACTATGAGGAGACATTTTCTCATTTTGATCGGTACACCTTCATTCAGATGATCATTTCCCTTGTTTCAGCCATGCATTGGAGACTAAATCATGGATGTGAAGACAACATTCCTCAACAGAGATATTGAGGAAGAGGTGTACATCGAGCAACCATATTGTTTCATGATTCATGGGAAGGAGTCCCATGTTTTGCATATTGAAGAAGGCCTTGTATGGCCCTGTATGGATAGACTCAAGAAAGAACCTCAAGCTTGGTATGCAAAAATTGATGGATACCTGATGAGTTTGGGTTTCAACAAGAGTGTTGTTGATTCCAACCTGTACTATAATATTCTTGATGGCGAGTCCTTGATTTTAGTGTTGTACGTTGATGATTTATTTCTCACTGGAGCAGAGCATCTCATTACTTGGTGCAAGCATGAGTTGGCCTCTGAATTTTAAATGAAGGATCTTGGCATGATGCACTATTTCTTGGGACTAGAAGTGTGGAAGAAAACTGATGAGATCTTCATGAGTTAGGGGAAATATACAATTGAGATTCTGAGTTTATTTGGGATGTTGGACTTTAATTCCATGGCCACACCAATGGCGTCGAATCTGAATAAGTTGAGTGAGTCTTCTTTCGATTGATACCTGATTGATCCGATCTGAATAATACTTCGAGAGCATTCTCGACCGTTGATCTAGTACAGTGGAAGGATAGTGCAAGTGGAAGCAATAACTGACAGCAAGCGGTGTCCACCGCCTATGACTTATTCAACAGGTGATCACTCTAGAGGAAAATGGAGCAACAATTATCCTAAGTCCCGAAGTCCCGAATGTCGAAGTCCTGAAGTGGACATGAATCGTTCGATCTGAAGAATACTTCGGTTGCATTCTCAACCATTGAATATTATGAACATGCATCTTTTATTCGTAGATTTGTAAAGAGGTTGGAAGTCGCAAAGGACTCAGTCCCGAAGTCCCGAATGCCAAAGTTGCGAAGTGGACAGGAACCGTTTGATCTGAAGAACACTTAGAGTGCATTCTCAACTGTTGAATATTATGAACACGCGTCTTTTATTTGTAGATTTGTAAAGAGGCTGGAATTCGCGAAGGACTAAGTCCCGAAGTCCTTAATGTTGAAGTCCCAAAGTGAACACATGTCGTCCTATTTAGAGAACACTTCGGGTGCATTCTGAACTATTGAAGATTATGGACACACATCTTTTATTCAGGAGATTTGTAAAGAGGCTGGAAGTCACGAGGGATGGAGTGTCGAAGTACCGATAGTCTTCCATCTCATCATGAGATTAAAACGTGACCATTTATTTTATTAAGTGATCAAGCACTCGCTTGGCCCAATGCCTGGTCACCGCTTTTGGTCATATGGAATAAAGAAACAAAGGGCGAAAGAAGAAGCAACGCTTAAATTAATAAGCCCATGGTCCTATGCCTATGGTCATATGTAAATGGTTTGAAGGAAGTGCCTCAACAAAATTCGATTTCTGCAATATTTGCAGAGATATGGAATCGAGTTAAAAGGAAATCGATCCATACCTGTGATCGATTTACGAAAAGAACTCTCACTAAGTTCAAATAATTAGCATTAAGGATTGAATAATAATAGTGATTATTGTTAATATTAAAATGAAGAGGTGTGATGGTCCAAACAAAGGGACACAATGTTTCATAGATCACACAAGTTGTAAAAATATATAAACGAGAAAGAGTAGTGAGAAGAAAGTGTCTCTGTAGTCCATATAAGAAGATCAAAATAGAAGCAGAGTTCAAGAAGAAGAATTGTTGGTTCTAATGTTCCCGTCAATGTCTTATTGAATATCAAGAACAAAAGAAGACAAAGCAACAACTATGCAATCCATTATTTGATATAGAAGACCTTTATTGGACTACAACATATTCATTGAATATTAAATCATAGAAGCCAGAGAGCAAAAGATGAAGTTTGACTGCAGATAACCAGAAGACCATACAAGCAGAGGTTGCAATAGACAAGTAGAAAGTACAACAGTTAATGATTCTAAGAAGACTAGAAGAATTCATAGTATCTCTATTTGTTTTAACAGAGCACAGTAAAAGTTTATAAGTTTTATAACATGCATAAAGGGAGGAAGGGTGGAGAAAGGGAAAAACAAGTGAAAGTTAAAAGGTCAAATATGATAGGACTTGTGTTAATGGATGCATGAATCAAAGTCAATGAAGAGAAAAAGACATTGAATTATATTGTGAAATTAAGGGTGGTTGGGTGGTGCAAGGGCAGGTTAGAGCCTGCAAGGGAGTAGGTACTTCCTTGTTAGTTGTAGTTGAATAAACAGGATGTCGAAGCCTCCTACCAGTTGGTGTTGGAAAGGGAGTAGGTTCTTCCTTGTCAATTGTAGCTGACTAAACAGAGGGTCGAAGCCTCCTACTTGTTGGTGTTGGTGAACAAGGGTGTGGTTGCATCCTGATCAGTTGGTGTTGATCGAAAAGGAAGAACAAATTCCTTCTATGTAACTTGTAAAAATATAATTTTTCAGTTAATAGAATTGAGTTAGTGGTTTTCCTTGTTGGGTTCCACGATAAAATATTGTGTTCGTAAGGGTTCGTTGTTCATCATATATTGTTGAATTGAATAATTAATGTGTGTGCTTAATATTTTTTAAATTAATAAGAAAAAGTAGGCAATATTGATTCACCCCCGCCTCTTAGTATTGCTAGATATTCCATCAATTGGTATCAGAGCGAGGTTCCTTTAAGAACATTCTAAAAAAATGAAAGGAAGATCAAATTAAGCACACATGGATGGACAAAATATTTACACTGTGAATGGAACTCCAATACTTGGAAAAGAAGAATACATATTTTGGAGTACAAGAATGGAAATTCATCTGAAGGAATTGGGATTGGAAGTATGGAATTCAGTGATCATTGATTACTTCCCACCAAAAAGAGTAAGAACTCCAGCTCAAAATAAATCCAAGAAAAGTAACTCAATGACAATGAATAAACTCCTTGATGGATTACCTGATGATCTCAAAGTGAATATAGGTGAATGTAACTCTGCAAAGGAACTTTGGGACAAGATAAAAGACCTCTACTTAGATGAGAAGTCAAATGAAGCATTTCAATCAGAACAAAGTTCAGTCTACAACAATTCTAGTGATGGAGATTCTTTTCAATATTACTTTGACGTTGAAGCATAAGTTGATCTTGAAGCTGAGCTAGAGTGTGCTTTGGATGATCTAAGAAAATATAAACAAAGGTGTAAACAACTAAAATATCTCATACTATAGCAAAGGAGAAAACAAGATTCAAAGAAGAAAGAACTTGAGCAAATCATAGTTGAATTTAGAATCCAAGTCCAACTGGATCAAGAGAGATTGGAATCCTTGAAAAAATCTCTTAATAAGGAGCAACAAATGTTTGAATATCTCAAACAAAAACAGCGAGAAAGTACAACAGTTAATAATTCTAAGAAGACTAGACGAATTGATAGTATCTCTGTTTGTTTTAACAGAGTACAATAAAAGGTTATAAGTATTATAACATTCATAAAGGGAGGAAGGGTGGAGCAAGGGAAAAACAAGTCAAAGTCAAAAGGTCAAATCTGATAGGACTTGTGTTAATGACTGCATGAATCAAAGTCAATGAAGACCAGAAGAGATTGAATTACATTATGAAATTAAGGGTGGTTGGGTGGTGCAAGGGCAGGCTGGATCCTGCAAGGGAGTAGGTGCTTCCTTGTCAGTTATAGCTGACTAAACAGGGGTTCAAAGCCTCCTACCAATTGGTGCTGGTGAACAAAGAGAGTAGGTGTTTTCTTGCTAGTTGTAGCTGACTAAACAGGGGGTTGAAGCCTCCTACCAATTGGTGTTGGTGAAAAACGGTGTGGGTGCATCTTGATCAGTTGGTGCTGATCGAAAAGGAAGAACATCATCCTTATATGTAACTTGTAAAAACAAAATTTTGGAGTTAATAGAATTGAGTTGGTGGTTTTCCCTGTTGGGTTCCATGATAAACTCTTATGTTCATAAGGGTTCGTTGTTCAACATATATTTCTTAATTGAATAATTAATGTTTGCACTTAATATTGGTGAAATTAATAAGAAAAAGTAGGCAATGTTGATTCACCCCCCCTCTCAGTATTGTTATATATTCCATCAGTTGCAGTTGAAGTTGTAGTGCTAGTTGCAATTGTAGTTTCCAGTTTCCAGTTTCCATATGAACGAGTCTTGAGATTAGAAGACAAGTTGGATGTTCCTACAAATTTCATAGGTACGCACTTGTATATGTTTAAAATTTTATCATTATCATGAGGGTGTTTGCAGGAGAAGTGATATTTTTTCCAAGTGACAATATGTAGATCCAAAGGGATCTCAGATCTAGCACATTCAGAGAAACAACACAACCTCCCTAGAAGTGAAGACTCTAGGTTTGATTGTTTTGATATGCCTCTAGCTGTTATGGAATTATTGATATTATGTTACATTCTGTTATATTGAATTTATGATCATTATGAGATACACTTGTTTGCAAGATAAATTGATCTTGCAAGATAAATTGATCTCTTCTAGGAGATATTCTTGGTTGTTGGCTTTGTTCCGAGAAGGTTATTTTGTTAAATCTCACTGAGGTTTCCATGGAGATGTTGTTGTTCTTGTTTCTTGTTTCGGGAAGGTCACCACGGAGGAAAGTCACCGGTGAAAGCTCTCAGATGGATCTATAGTGACAGTTGCAAAAGACAACATATTAGATAGTCTCTAGTTTGAGACATAAAGCAGTCTGAATAGATAAGGAGTTTGTACAGATTGACAGTTCGACTAGTTCAATCCTTGATGCATGATTATATCAGTTTGAGTGAGTTTTGGCATGAGAGACTTTCTCATTTGCATTATAGATCTTTTCTCACTCGGAGGGATGGTGACAGGTCTTTCAACGCTCTGTGTAGAGCATGATGGCATTTTCCGAGGTTCTGCTCTTGGAAATAATGCCAAGGGATCTTTTCTAGGTAGTGACAATAGATCCAAGGGGATATTTGACTTGGTGCATTCATATTTGTGTGGCCCTATGACAATTTATTCCTTGAGTAGATACTTATACTATGTGATCTTTAGACTTGGATTTCGAAGAACATGACCCCTAAGGAGGATTTCACCAAAGTGAAGCCTATGGTTGAACACCTTAGGATATTTGGGATTCATGTATACATTCACGTACACAAGGAGAAAAGGTTGAAGTTAGACCCTTCAGGAAGGAAGGGAACATTTGTTGGGTACAATGAGTCTTCGAAGGCATGTCTGATCTACATCCCATGTCAGAGACATATTGAGGTGAATAAGGATGTTTCCTTTGAGGAGGAGGTAGCCTTCAAGAGATATAGAGGATCTCGCATGGAGATTGATAGTGACAGGCAGGAGGAGATGGTATCTTCTCCTCCTCTCCCTTCAAGAGTTCAAAGGGAGCCAATTGAGCCCATGGAGAAAGTTGAGCATGTTGATCTAGTTGATCTTGTAGATCTTGTTGATGTTCCTAGAGATATTGTAGTAGGACGTAAAAGGCCTACATGGGCTCACCAAACTTTGCAAGAATAAGAGGGACATGCAGCTCCTTGTGATAATTTCAGAGAGAGCAAGAGACCTCAGAGATTCTCGAGCTATGTTGCAGAAGTGAGCCACATAATTAATTTCGATCCTTCTTGTTGTGAGGAGGCATGTATTCAATAGGTATGGAGATATGCCATGATGGAGGAGTAATAATCCATCATGAAGAATGATGTGTGGGATATTGTTCTCAGACTTGAGGGGAAGTCTGTGGTGACTTCCAAGTGGATCTATAAGATCAAACATGCAGCTGACTGGAGAATCAAGAAGCATAAAGTGAGATTTGTGGCTAGAGGATTCTCTAAGGTAGAGGGAATATACTATGAGGAGACATTTTTCTCCTGTTGCTCGGTACAACTTCATGATATTTTTTATTCTACTTATATGTATAGTATAGTAAGATGTCTTTGCGATATCTAAGGGATATATGGATTTGAACTAATGGTGATGTTCGTGGAATTCATTTCGGTGGAATTTATGCAGGAATGACCATGGAAATACAAGTAGATAGGATGAACAATAATAATCATCGTATGTCAGGATTCTTCTTTGTCTCTTTGATGACAGAGAGAACTTTGATTCTCCAATTTGGGGTATTATGGCTCAGTGCGAAGATTCGAAAAAGGGAATGGTAATCTTTCGAGGGAATGTGGATGGAAGAGGCGATGTTGGTGATGTGGAGATGGCCAAATAGCCCTGCATATTACCTCGGTCCCTTGACTACTCTGAACTGGAGATGTTTATTTAACGAGGAGAAGGAATGCTGCAAATATGAAAATAGGATCTTGAAAGAGGTCTCATATTTGGAAATGAGAACTAGACTCTCGATGTCCAACATCTCCATCATTTCAAGTGGTATTTTTGTCCAACGTTATGATGAATCAAATACCATGAGAGGTCAAGTCCATGAATTGGACAATTTGGTAAAACTTGGACACAAAACTAGCCTCTTTGATAGTCAAATTAAGGCAATAAAGTTGGCTCCAAGCAATAATTTAGTTTTGATTCAATAACCTCTGTGCACAGGTATGTACTTTGGAATAGGAATTTGTAGGCCTCATGGATTTCTTCACCATAGGGTTGCATCATAGGATTTACAATAAATAATTTCTCTTGGATTTTATTAGGCTCTGCACATGCATAAAGAATAGCCTCTCCATAGCCCACATTATCATGACGTTATTGTAACCCAAACCCTGGTCTGACGTACATGGAGTTTGAATGAACCCCAACCATTTACATGTTTTTTTTTTTTTTGGTCAGTGAATTCAAAATTTAAACATAGAATTGCTATTTTTGTCTTTCTTACTCATTGAGCCTTGGATGGGTTGTCGTTGCACACCATTTCGATCAAATATCCTTGGACGTGCTATCGCTAAACAAGTATTGATGAAATTCCAATATGATGGTGGTATAGTATGCTCTAATCACTCTTTTTTCTCTCATGTGCGCAATCTATCTAACATGGAAATAGGTATGCACTCGACAAATTTTTTTGCAT
>JZKD02S1998176.1:8998-31915 GCA_000966675.3 Picea glauca
CCAGTCAACATATGATCCTATGAATTATAGGGTTATAACAGATGGATGTGAGGTTTATTTTATATTTTCTTTAAAATATCATTTTGTATTGTATTTATGTAAATTTTGTGTTTATATGAGTAAGAATTCATGGTCCATGTCTCAGGAATAACATATATTTTATTATGTTGTTTTAATATTTTGATTTATTTGAATGATAAAGATTAGAAGTTTTATATTATCATTCTCAACAATCCAAGAGCATCAAGATATATATTTTAATAATATATTGAGGAGTACCACCTCTGTAAAAATGCAAGGGGATTCATATCCTTGTGAGTTTTATGTTTCAATCTTAACAGATTCAAACATCAACATTTTTGGTGACCATAAATCTAGTTTCATACCATAATTCTTTATGATTCAAACTCAACCTAACCAACCCTAGTTGCAAGTTGTATTAGGAAATAAAACAAGCATTTTTCATTGATTATATGATCTAGTGCTGAAAACAACCCAAACTTGCGAAGAACTTGAAATATCTTGGAAAATTCTTTCCCATGAAGAAGAAAGACAAATACAAAGAAGGAAAGATATAGATAGAAATTGAAAAATATAAGGGCCCTATAACAAGAATAAAAAGTAAACAATTTTAGATCCCAAAAATTGGAGAAAGTTCTATTGAAGAAAAAGAAAGAAATCCAGTCATGGGTCATAGAGATAAAACCCTGAAAATCATGAATAAAGGCATGAAAGACAAAGAGTCCCACTAAGAAGGGCTATAAATAGGCCACTCAATCTTCAAGGACAAAAACATCAACTTCCAACTCTTCCACAAGGAGCATTGTTAATATTTTTAGGATACGAGGAAATCAATCCCAAAATATATCTGGATTTATTTTTGGATATGTGTGAATTTCATTTAATAGAACATGGTGATGTAATAATAGGACTATTTCTTCATAAATTGATTACATGAGCATATGATGGGTATACATATATTCCCGCAATATCGATTAGATCGTTTGATGATATAGTAACAATGTTCTTGACAATGTATTATCCCCTAGTAGCATATCATACTCTTCTCACGCAATTTACCCAAATGTTTTTGGGGAAAGGTGAACGAATACAATATTTTAATCTTAGATTATTTAAGAAATTAAATAAAATTCTAGAAGGAAAAAATCAAAATGCTCTGATGATACTCGGGTGTTACAAAAATGCAATTCCTTCTAACGTAAAGTTTTCTATCGGGGCTTCTCAAATTGAAAATTTACAAGAAGCAATGGAAAAGGACATATAAATGGAAGAGATTATGTTGGACATAGGTGTTGACCCTGATATAATTCTCGGAAATGTCCAAAGACAAATGGAAAATATTACCATTTCAAATCAAGAAGCATCAAGTTCAAAGAGAAATGAAGATCAAAGAACATGCCATACAAAAAATAAAGGAGTTGGAGGAGGGATTTTCAAAGGAAAAATCCATAATGTAAGAAATGATCCTACCACAACACAAGAAACTAGACAAAGGATGGATATAGCACAGATGAATCAAACCATCCAACAAATGCAAAATGAATTTACTAGATTAAGGAGAAATGAGGATTTTCCTCCTAATCCAAGAATGCATGTTCAAGAATAGAGGAGAAATATGGTTCAAGAACATAGGATCCAAAATTATGGTAGCAGTGATGAATTCATACATAGGGTTACCAAGAATGCCAAATCCAAATGTTTCAATACTAGAAAATTGTTTTGAAGATCAAAATATTGATCAAGAGGTTGATTACATTCACAAAGAAAATCTTGAATATGTACAAACAGATGAATGTGAGTCATCCATGTATATATTCTTTGATCAAGAAGAAAATGATATCTCTCAAGATAATGGTGTCCAAACAAGGTCAAAAATAAATAAAACAAAATAAAATGTAGAAAAAGGTGAAGGAAAAGTTAGGAACAAATGTAACAGAAACAACTAAGCATCAGCCAGTTGTAAATTCAATAAGAAATTCTCCACAAATGGCATATAATGTAATATATGATATGTCAAAATTAAGGATTACTTTTTCATTCATGGAAGTTGTAAAAATTCTCCAGCAAAGGAAAAATATCCTTAAAATGTTAGATGAGCCAAGTTATAGAATGGAATTCATTGCATCAATTTCAAAGAAACAACAAAATAATTCAACAGGACGACCGAAAGGCAAAGTCTCACCTTTATATATCACGATAGAGAATTATGATGTTGTCCTTGATAATTGCATGATTGATACTGGAGGTGCAAACAATACTATGCCATTATCAATGATGGAAGCACTTGGGATGAGTTGTAGCAAGTACTATGAAACCAGAGGGAGTATTTTTTCCACTGATTCAAGAAATGTTCCATCATATGAAGAAATTAAAGATTTTTGTTCTTGAATATTTTCTACCCCACATATCACAACTGCATTCACAATTACAATGGTTGATCTTCCTCAGGCTTATGGTGTATCTCTTGGTAGATATTGGTATGTATTACTTGGTAGGTACATCATGAATGATGGGAGTCGCATGATGTTACCTAATAAAGATGGAACAATTTTGAGGGTTCCATAGGAGCCAAGAAAACCATACTCTTTTAAGAAAAAGGATAATGAATTTATGCAAGGTTATGTTGATTCCAATATAGGGAATTATGTCGTGTTGAACCTAGAACAACCAGATATTCAAAAACAAAAAGAAGAAATTTCTTTCAAATGATTTAGGAGAATTTATTTTGATGGTGCATGTTTCAGTTCAGGGAGTGGTGCCAGAATTGTGCTTAAAGGTCCTGATTCAATTATAAACCCACATGCCATCATATTGGAATTTCCTTGCACAAATAATGAAGAAGAATATGAGGCATTGATCCAAGGGATTATTTTGGCATTGGAAATCAAAATCGAAAATTAGATTATAATTGGTGACTCTGAATTAGTTATAAAGCATATTACCCAAAAATATAAGATAAAAAAAAAGTACGAAATTGTATGCAAAAAGAGTGAATGAACTAATGGATTCATTTAGTTCATTTAATATATTTTCCATCCATAGATAAAGGAATCAGAAGCCAAACTCTTTAGTACTTGCCACATCATTATTTAATCCATATGATCTTCAAAACAAGAATAATTTTCAAGTGAAGAGAATCTTCAGGCCCTTAGTTCTTCACAAAAAGGAATATCTTCAAGTATTTGAAAATAATGAAAAGTTGAATGATTTTCTTGCCAATGTAGGTGAATGTGAAGAAATCATTGCATTGATTTCAAAAAATTGTGTCAAATCTGAATCTTTTTTCACAAGAGATTATAAGACCAAAGATTTCAAAGAAGAAGAATCTACACAAAAGACACAAAAAAACTCAAAAGATAAATATCAGAATGGAAAGTTCTCCAAAATATGTGAATCTTGGGATTGATTGCACACCATAAGAAGTTGATCAATGTATTTCTTTGTTTAAATAATATTTTGATGTTTTTTCATGGATATATGATGATCTCAAAGATTATGATAAATCAATATTCTAGCATATAATACCACTAAAAAAGGGACCAAGCCATTTAAATAAAATTTGTGAATAAAAAACCCAAAATTGAAGCTCTTGGTGAAAACAAAACTTGAGAAATTGAGAAAAGATGGATGAATTTTCCCAATCAGACATTCAGAGTGGCTTTCCTATCCAGTAATTATAAGGAATAAAAGTGGATAAATTTTCTTATGTGTTGAATTTAGATATTTAAACAAAGCAAGTATAAAATATAATTACCGTATGCCAAACATGGAAATGTTACTTCAACAAGTTACTAGCTCAACTCTCATGTTTATGTTAAATGGTTTATCAGGATATAAGTAGGTGCTTGTTGCAGAAGAATATAGGATGAAAAAACTACTTTTATCGCACCATGGGAGACTTATGCATATTCGTCCATCCCATTTGGTTTGAAAAATGTTGGAGCAACCTTTCATAGGGCTATGTATCATTCCTTCAAAAATCTAATTGAGAAATTCATGGTTGATTACCAAGATGATCTCACTGAAAATTACAAGATAATATAAAAGAATATTGGTCATATAAGATAAGTTTTTGAAAGATGCAGATTATATGGAATCTATCTAAATCCTATGAAGTGTTTATTTGCAGTCTCTGAAGGAAAATTATTGGGACACATAGTCAGCAAGGAATGATTCTATATTGATCCTGAAAGAGTAAAGGTTATTATTGAATTAAATCCACCAACATAAAAAAAGGGAGTTCAAACATTCTTTGGAAAAATAAAGTTTGTGAGAAGATTTGTTCGAGACTATGCAACAATTGTCAAACCAATAAATTTGTTGCTCAAAAAGGAAAAAATATTTGAGTGGAATCAAGATATTGAAATATATTTAAATAATATAAAGCATGCAATTACAACTACCCCCGTGTTGATAATTGATGCAGAAGCATTGCCAACATCAAGCGGGCCAGCGTGGAAGCGAAGGACAGTTGGACAAGCCAGCACAGATTTTTGAAATTCTCTTGGATTTGATGCGCGAACATAAATGTGGCAATTTAATGAAGCGCACTTGTATAATGTAAATGGACCTTGAGAGATTTGCTCTCATCCTTAGTGGGTAGAAGGAATTTATAGTAGTTAATGCAGGTAGATAGAATTTAATTCTAGATTAGACAGTTTTAGAGCACAAGAGGGAAACAGGATATAGACACCCTCATTGTGTATTGTAACATTATTGAAGCAACATTGTTGAGAAGAGAAAGAGAAGCAGAGAGTTGTGTAAGAACACCCATGTATAGATATTTGGATTAATAGAAAGAGATTGATTCAAATTCATGGTTTTGTGTTTGTTCTCTGTGTATGGACGTTGAATGATATGTTCATGAATGTTTGCTTC
The DNA here is from genome assembly GCA_000966675.3 of Picea glauca. Lineage (NCBI taxonomy): Eukaryota > Viridiplantae > Streptophyta > Pinopsida > Pinales > Pinaceae > Picea > Picea glauca. The sequence continues at coordinate 13,898 of JZKD02S1998176.1, forward strand.
CTGTTACACATTTGCTTTATATGCTGTGTATATGATTTCATGTTTAAGTTTGAAGTCTGAGAGGAAGAAGGAATGAGTTTCAATTGTTTCTCTATCTGAGCAAGAGTTCCTGCAAGGAGTGCATTGACAAAGGGTTCAGATAGGGTAGCTTTTCTTCTCATTTCCGCAGAAGTGCAGTCAGGCACAGGAGCCATGCAAGGAGTGCGCATGCCAAGTGAAGACTTAGGGTTGCGAACCTGAGCAAAGCATTTTGATATTGCTACTGCAGGTAAGCGCAGGGTCGAAGGAATTCAAACACTTGAAGTGTTTGTAAATCTACCACAAGGAGTGCGTGTAAGTATTTTCTAAAGGATGCAGAGTCGTGGAAAGTTTAGGAAGGACAAGGCCTTCAAAACTGTTGAAAGACAGCGCAGGGAAGTTGTGGTTGGAAGAATCAGGAAGGCGTTGCAAGTTTGCACCACAAGTAGACAAGTTCGTGGAGGAACAGTTGGTCATTCGCAGAAATTGTCAAGGAAGAACGAACGGTCGGAATTCTCTGAGGATAATTCATGAACTTCTGTGAGCCGTTAGATCTCAAGAAGGAACAAGGGAGATATGATGAAGTATTCCCTAAATGTTCTAAGCTCAGGAGGGGTAGGACCATAGATCTGAGCCATAAGGGTCGTCAGATTTACACGTGGTTTGCCACATCAGGGTTTCGTGGGTTGAAGTCCCATAAACGGTGCAACAGGAATCGCAAAATTGTGAACCACGATATCCCAAAAGTCAAAGGGTTTGTGTGGGGCCATAGAGGAGTCAGCGAGTGGACAGGTGGCACGTCATTTCAGAGTTTCGTGGGGTGAAGTTTCAAAATCGTTGCATTAGGATTCACGATACTATGAAGTCCGAAATGCCGTTGAGGTGAAGCGTTGAAAAGTTAAACTCGCACGTATATCGGGGTATCGACATATCGGAATTCGGGAGTCAGTAAGACAAGTTGTTTGACATTGTGAGTGCCGAAATCATGATAAGGGAAATCCCGAAAGGGGAAGAGAAAGGTCAGTGTTGACTGTTGTCAGGTTTCGGGGATTCAAGAAACCAATGCTTGACCATTTGATTCACGAAGTCGCGAAATGTGATCTCCTAAGTGCAAAGAGGGGATCCTTAGAGAGTTACTGTGGGTGTAGATTTCCCGATAGGGAGATAAAAGAACCGTTTGGAGTTTTTCGGGCAATGTGAAAAGGAAAGATTCTGTGTGCATGCCGACCTTCTGACCTGCGGGTTGTGAGGGAGCGTACGTCGGCGTCAGTAATCCCATATTTTAACAAAGACTTTATTGTATACTATTTTTCCTCAAAAGAAACTATTTCTTCAATTTTAATGCAAAGAAATCATAAAGGAGAAGAACTCCTAATAAGCCTCATGGGTAAAACCTTACATGATTATGATTTGAAATATTCATATATAGAGAAGAAAGCACTTTCCTTAGTAAAGGATGTGGCCCATTTTAGAACTTACATTTTATCTTCTCGTGTCATAGCATATGTTCCTTCTTCTCTAGTAAAAATGATACTCAGTCAACAATTGAGAGAAGGAAAATGGGTGAATTGGTTAGTGAAAATCAAAGAGTATCATATTGAAATCAAACCATTAAAAGAAGTTAAAGGACAAGGACTATGTAAACTAATTATAGGAAATGATTGATTAAATGGGGTCATATCAATTTTTGCGAGATCATCTACATCAATTTCTGAGTGGTATAAGGATATTTTTTTCTATTTGAAATCTAGCCAGTTTTCAAATGGCATGAGTCCAAAAGAAACAACATCATTAAAAATGAAATAAAATAAATATGTATTAGTTGCAGAAATTTTGTTCTGAAGGAATTTTGATGGAATATTGTTAAGCTGTTGTTGAGTCTCCATTTTGACATAAGATAATACCCTATATTACCCTCTATATAAGTCTTTTTGCCTCTGTTATAAACTTATACTTGTCTATTCCCTCCCAAAACACATGCCTAATAGCTATGTCATGTCTACAAGAAGTAATTGATGATTTAAAGCATGTTTGTTTAACTTTCTTAAATTAATTCGATTGAAAGTGTTTTATTTTGTATAGTTCTAATAATTTGATTTATGAGCAGTCTATTCGACACTACCAGACACTGTGTAATCCAGTAATGAATCCATTCCGGTACCCAAGACAATTTTGATCCAGTACTAAATCCATTTTGGTACCAAGACGTGTGCTATTCTGGTACTCCTTGCTCTGTTCTCTTCTGGTACTAGACTCGCGACAGTGTGAAATCCGGTACCAAAACCTCTGTTTCATAATGCACTAGTTGGACCTAGATAATGGTGAGTATTTCAAGAATACAATTGGATAGAAGCATCTGAGTCAGTTCCCAAGTTGCAAGAGAATTCATCGCTCATGCACTTCGTGTCATGAGGATGGAGTCGACTCTTAAAAATTCGATGTAAATCTTAATTCTGGAATTTCTTGAACTGTTTAATGTTTATCCATAAATATTGGTAGTATCATCTTACCTTATATAATGAATGTTGTGTAGAGAGGAATGTAAGAAATATACGATAAGAATCAGACAGTACTTGTCGTTGCCATGTATCAAGTAAAAGACTGTTGATCCAATTTACCAGCTGAATTAATACAGAAGATCTTTCATGTCAATTCTTGGATGTGAGTGAAAGTTTTAGTCTATTAACTCCTTAAGATGTTGCTTGTTGGTTCAGCAAGGGCCCACCGCCCCAACTAAGGTAAACCTCATTGTATATGTTTTTTGTGTTTGTGTGATTAGTTTTTATTTCATTCTCAAGATTGAGCATTGAGTTAATCATTTTGGATTGGTGTGTATAAGCAAGTGCTAGATCAAATATACATTCTATTATCCAATGTTGAAGGTAGCTATCTCATAATTTGAAGTGTGGGACTGATATTTTAAGTTTATGATTGTAGTATCGCAAGGGACCAGGAGACTTTATCTTTCATCTTCATGTGTTGTAATAAAGTCTTTCAGTTATACTGAATTCCCCTTGTCCTGGTTTGACTGAATTACATGAAGTTGAAGTTGTTTTTTTTTTCTAGAATGGTTGGAGTTGATTGTTTTAATTACTACAGGAGACAAGCTTCTTAAAGTTCATATTTTCAATACAAGTGCCTAAAATGAACAGACTTGTTTCTTTGGTACAACATCTCTTTGATTGATTGTTTGTCCAAGTTTCATTATTAGTTTTCTCTTTTAGGTTCAAAGGACATTTTGAAATATTTAGAGATCCTAGAAATGGAAATTTTATGTTATTAATTATTTCCTATATGCAATAGCCTTAGATAGGTTACTTGTTCTCAACACATATGGTGTAACGACTCTTTCGATTACGAATCCCGGATTGACATTTAAATGAGTGTGAGATATACAGTGAACATATTTACGCACCAACATTTTGGGGCCATTGTTGGGGAGTTGTAAACGGTAACATGTAGCATATTTTTTGGTTTGATGAAGTATTGGATTGGATTTGAGGATATTCTGAGGGAGGGGAGAAGATGGTAAGACGAAAGGTAAGAACCTGTGCATCCACTTTGGTGGGGTTGCTCCAAATTCAGGTTGTCCTCCTACCTCTAATTAGGAATCTGCTTTTTCATTGATTTCATTTTTTTATGAGTAGGTACAGGGATAATAAAGGCATATTTATTGCTCCTAAAATCTTAGAAAAACAAATAACAAAGAAACCCCCCCCTTATACTAATTCATCGGAAACTCATGCAGGAAAAATTCTCAGAGGAGAGAGCTCAAAGGCAGCAATTTCAACAATAGAAAAAGGCACTAGATCTGAATCCACTGTTCAAATTAAAAACATAAGGCAACAAGAAAGGGAAGCAGCACTGGCGACCCCATCCAGAGGAGAAACTGGAAAGGAAGCAGAGGTGATAATAGAAGAGGCTGCATCTGTTGTTGGAAGACCACTCAAAACCTTGGACCAACCAGAGATACCAGATAACCCAATGGTGGAACCATCAATTAGTGGAGAAAATTCACCACCTCCCTACAAAGTGCTTGGAAACATGGAAGAAGAAGAGGGAAACACAACCAATGAAATAGAGACATTTGGATTCCCCATACTGGATATGGCTAAAGACGTTGCTATGAAGAACATTCCATTATCTTCACTTCCTCATTTTAGAGGTATGTCGACAGAATACCCTAACTCATTTTTATTTGAATTTGACATATTTTGTAGGAGCTATAACTACATAGATAATGCTCAAAAATTAAAACTTTTCCCAGACACACTAAAAGATTCATCACTACGATGGTTCATGAGCTTAGGGGAACACACAATTTTGTCTTGGGATGGTATGAAGGAGACCTTCCTCCAGAAATACCATGATTACTACAGACCTAGGGATGCTAGGAATGATATATTCAAAATGCAGCAATCAGAAGAAGAAAGCTTCGAAGACTACTTAGAAAGGTTCTTATACAATTACCAAAAGACTAAGCAATTTTCCTTAGATACAGCTACAGTTAGGACTGTCTTTCTAAAGGGTGTGAGGGATGATTGCATTGAAGTGTTAAACCTTATGAGTTCTGGGGACATATACCAAAAACCATTTGCAGACATAGCAGAGTATTGTAAAAGATACTCTCGCGGTCAAGCTAAAACAGGGAAAAGTATAAGGGACCCTAAACACAGAATTGATAAACCCACATCTAGAGGTGTCACAAGGATTGAGCTACGAAATCTATTGGAAAAATTTAAAACAGATATCCTACACACCATCAGTTCCCAACTAGATACCATGCAAATTAAAATAAAACAAGAGGAAGAAAATTTTGCGTTAGCAATCTTCTGTCATCAGTGTAGGAGGAAACACCCTAAAAAGGAATTCCCCCTCAATGTTATTGAACTATGTGGTATTTTCACAGAGGACCATCCTACTAATGAATTCCCTTCTCTCCCCGGACTTAAGGCCATGTTCAAGGGAGGAGGAGAACCTGAGACATCTTACCCCCTAGGAGACCATGGAGACAACAAAACCACAACATGTTTGCCGACCCAATTACACAATACCCCCAACAGAAATGGGTACCCCCCATGTCTTATCCTCAGTAGTCAACACAAACCCAACCTTGGCAACAGGGGTGGAGAGGACCTGTATATGGAAATGTCCCCTTTCAACCAACAAATTTTCCCACCTATCCACAATATCCTTCGAATATTTCGCAGTTGCTCCCAGGTTTTAACCCCCCTACTCTTCTTCCACCCCCACAACCAAAACAATCACTTGCACTACCCATCAATCCAAATATGCAGCAACCAATGCAAGCTGCACCCATCCAAAACCCTCCTCGGCCTACTCCTATTCTTGCACAACCTATCCCTAACCCAAATAACAGACCGACACAACCTATACAAAACGTTGAAGTACAAACCTTCCCTACATACGTAATAACACCAACTCCATTTAATGGAATTGAATTAAGATTAGGAAGGATTGTAAACAAAACAAATCCCACTATGGTCATTCAAGAGGAACACATGCATAATCACACAAACCAAGAAGAACAAATAGATGTCCAAACAGTTCAAAGAGAAGAACAGATGATTGATCCATTGAACGAAAAAAGAAACACTCCAGTACCACAAGAAATCCCTTCTCCCAACTCCCTTGTAGAAGAAACACCCCATGAAATGAATCCCCCTTACCCAGAAAGGATGCTCATAAAGAAAATTGAGGAACCTCTAGAATATAATCTAGAGACTGAACTCTGGAATATATGTGTAAATATTCCACTACTACAGGCCATTAAAGACATACCTATCTATGCTAAAATTGTAAGGGACCTTTGCATTAAAAAGCTAGGGAGAAAGAGGAAAGAGCCTCCTGTCATATGGGTGGTAGGACAGTTATCCGAGTTTATAACAAAAATGCCTTCCAAGTATAGTGATCCAGGGAACCCAGTGGTAACCATAGAAATCAATGGTGTTTCCTTACGTAACACACTGATTGATCTAGGGGTAGCAATAAATTTGATGTCAGTAAACACTATTAAAACACTGCAACTAGATCACTTAAGACATACACAAACTTTGCTAGAGCTTGCAGATAAATCAATCATCACCCCAACAGGAAGTTTAGATGATATAACAATGGCATTGGCCTCTTGGGAATACCCTATGGATTTCTTGGTAATCCATCCCAAATCCCCCAAACCAGGACACTCAGTGGTACTAGGCTGACCTTGATTGGCCACTCCTGATACATTCATCAGTTGTCGATCTGGAGAAATGGTAATTTCCAATGGCACTCAAAGTAAAAAACTTATCCTTTTTCCCCCATCCCAACTAGCCACGAGAGTCCCTCTCTGGTTGGAGAATCTGTATGGGGAGGAGGACTGTACCCAACCCTTGTTGACACTTGAACAATTAAAAGGAGTACAAGAAAAAATCCTAAGTGTATTCTTGGCTGCTTCGACATGCATTGACTATCCCCAATCTTTCCCCAACTACACACACATCTTTAGCCCTGAATTTCAAGAAATTTGGCACCCTTACACTTCTACAATAGCCACTCTTTTGAAAATAGAGGAAGGGAAGGAGTCTACTGTCCAAGCTATAGAAATCAGTCCTAGGAAGTCCCTGTATATCAATGCCAGCCTAGAAACAGATCAACAACAAAAGCTGGTACAAATAATCCAGGGGCAATCCGATGTGTTTGCATCGGATTACTTTGACATGAAAGGGATACACCCAAATACATGTATGCATCATATTTACACTAAGGATCAAATCATACTTATCCGACAACCCCATAGAAGAATGAACCCAGCCTTGAAAGATATAGTAAAGGAAGAATCCAAAAACTCTTACAAGCCAATTTCATTTACCCTATATCAAATAGCAAATGGGTCTCCCCATTAGTTATTGTACCAAAGGAAAATGAGAAATGGAGGATTTGTGTGGACTTTATAGAGCTAAACAAGGCCACCTATAGAGACTACTTCCCTTTACCTTTCATAGATCAGGTCTTGGGTACTTTATCTTAGAAGAGGTACTTTTCTTTTCTGGATGGGTTTAGTGGCTACAACCAAATACAAATTTCACCAGAAGACCAGGATAAGACCACATTCACCTGCCCTTGGGGAACCTATGCTTATAGGGGTATCCCCTTTGGGTTATGTAATGCCCCTGCTACCTTTCAGAGGGTTGTCTTGGCTATTTTCTTCAATCCGATCAATGATTGTGTGGAAGTCTACATGGATGACTTCATGGTATATGGGGATGATTTCCAACATGCATTGGATAATTTGAAGAAGGTACTGGTTAGATTTAAAGAGACCAACCTATCACTCAGTCACGAAAAATAAAGAATGATGCTTACTGAAGGAATCGTTCTAGGTCACCACATCTCCAGTACCAGAATAAGAATGGACCCTGCCAAAATTGACATCATTTCCCAAATTAAGATCCCTAGTTCACAAAAGGAAATCAAAAGTTTCTTAGGGCATGTCGGCTACTATAGGAGGTTTATTCAAAATTTTAAAAACCTAGATGCCCCCCTTTTCAAACTACTAACGAAAGAAGCTGAATTCTGTTGGGATGAGCAATGCCAAATCTCCTTTGAAATCTTAAAAACAAAACTTTCACGCACTCCTACTTTGAGAGGTCCAAACAAGTCTCTTCCTTTCCATATCTATACAGATGCCTTAGATACCGCTTTGGGAGTTGTATTAGGAAAAAAGGAAGGGAAGATTCCTTATGCTATATACTTTGTTAGTAAGAACCTCTCACCTATGGAAGAAAACTATACTATCACAGAGAAAGAATTCTTATCAGTAGTACATGCCATCAACAAGTTTAGACACTATATAACAGGATACGAAGCTTTTGTGCACATAGATCACTCAGCTATCAGATTTATAATGAATAAACCTGTTACAAATGCTAGAGTAACTATATGGATCTTGTTACTACAAGAATTTAATATCACTATCATAGATAGGCCTGGGAGAGATAACTTGGTCATTGATTTTCTATCTAGGTGTATCCATACAGGTGACAGTACTCCAGTAGATGATGATTTTCCGGATGATAATTTATTTTCCATTTCTACTTTCATCCCTTGGTATGCAGACATAGCCAACTATTTGGTAACCGGAAAGTTGCCTCAAGGTATGACATCTAGAGAAAAACAAAGAATCATCCAGCTAAGTGCCAATTATATGTGGCATGAAGATACCCTATACCGAATAGGACCTGATTTGGTTATCAGAAGATGTGTCCAGGAAAATGAAATGCAGGATATCTTCATAGCCTGCCATGATGACCCATGTGGAGGCCACTTTGTTGACAAAAGTAAATATTACAAAATCCTACAATCTGGTTATTATTGGCCAACCATTTTTAAAGATACAAAGAAATATGTGGCTAGCTGCGATGATTGCCAAAGAATGGGAAGACCTACATCAGTCGATGAAATGCCACTCCAAGCCCAAGTAGTAATCGAACCCTTTGAAAAATGGGCCTTATATTTTGTAGGACCTATCAATCCCATGTCCCAGAAGAAAAAGTACATATTAGTTTGCACAGACTATGTAACAAAATGGGTAGAAGCCAAGGCCCTGTATTCATCCAATGAACAATTTGTTGTAGATTTTCTCTTTGAGGAAATTTTCACTCGTTTTGGGGTACCTCGGGAGATAGTCACTGATAAAGGAACATAATTCACCTCAAATTTGGTTAAGGCCCTTACCGAACAATACAAGATCAGACACAAAAATTCTTCACCCTATCACCCCCAAGCCAATGGCCAATTAGAATCGACCCACAAAGTGATAGAGGCCATCCTCACTAAGATTCTTCAGCTGCATCACAAACACTGGGCCGATAGTTTTCTTAAGGCCTTGTGGGCCTATAGGACAGCCTAGAGAAATACAACAGGCCATACACCGTATGAGTTGGTATATGGGAAGAAGATACTACTACCCATAGAGTTTCAGGTAAAGACCTTCAGAAATACCATGCAATTAGGAATGGACCTGACTGAAGCTCAGAAATAGAGTTTATTACAATTGAACGAGCTTGATGAGATAAGACAAGATGCTCTACAAAGAACCACCCTGATACAAGAACAAAGGACCAAATGGCATGACAAGTACATTAAATAGAAGTCCTTCCATCCAGGTGATTGGGCCCTCCTATATGATAGAAAATTTAAAATTTTCAAAGGCAAGATGTCTACCAGATAGATGGGGCCCTATGAGGTTGATACAATCTATGACAATGGTGCAGTAAGGATAAAGAGTATTGATGAAAAGAAGACTTCCCTTGTTGTAAATGGACATCAACTGAAGGTTTATCACAAACCTCTATCAAAGGAGGATTATGTCAAAAATGTTCTTCAGACTGTCGAAATGCAACTGATAAGCGAGAGGGTTTTCCCTCCTAACCTACCATAGTAAGTTCAAATTGTATAAAATCATTTTCTATACATAGGTGTGTCATGAGATGAAGTTTTTTTTTATTTTTAACTAACAAAGACAAAAGAAATATTGGTATTGTTCCCATGTAGATAAACAAATAAGGAGGACAACTACCAGAAAGAGTCTTCTTTAATTTTTTCAGACTCTTTAAAATTGAAAACACCGGTGAGCAGGAACTGGCCCGGGCTTGACAAAAATCCACAGGACAATATAGAGAGTTTCCTTTAAGTTTTTCAGACTCTTTAAAATTGAAAATACCGGTGAGAAGGAACTGGCCCGGGCTCGACAAAAATCCACGGACAGTATAGAGAGTTTCCTTTAAGTTTTTTAGACTCTATAAAATTGAAAATACCAGTGAGCATTAACTAATCTGGGCTCAATAAAAATCCACAGAAAAGTAGTAGTTAGGATTATTATCGTGTTGTAATAAAAGAGGAAATGCCAGCAAAAGTGTGGTCACCTTGGCTCCAGAAGAAAAGGAGTTTTGTCATCTCAGTTACTGGTCGTTACAGAGTACCCTCATATTACAAAGCTTTCCTACATTATTCATCTATAAACTTTGGCAAATGCATGGTTTTTCAGACGGATTTGACCATAGAACACTAGCTATTTCTATAAATCATTGTCACCATAATTAGTGTCAATATTTTTAAGCTCAAGAAAGTTCATTTTTGTGCTTATCTCGCATCGATGATCACATCTATGTATGAAGGGCCACCAAATAATTTCGTTGTGCCTATCCGATACCGGATCCTATCCAATATAAAAGAATGGGCCTTGCATTATTCTGGTACCAACTGCAAATTTTAGACACAGGTGATCTGGCACTCAGGTAATCAGGTGATCCTGTACCAACTACAAATTTTACACACAGGTGATCTGGCACCTAGGTGATCCTGTACCAACTGCAAGTCTTACACATAGGCGATCTGACACTTAGGTGATCCCATATCAATTACAAATTCTACACACAGGTGATCCAGTACTTAGATGATCCAGTACTGGTAAGAATATGATAGGTAACTTTCATCATGTTTCCAAGTCGCTGTCAAATTATTAGTGCGAGGACATACATATTCGACACTTTTTTTTCGTATTATTTAAAGGAATTAGACTAAATATGCATTTAGAACATCTGATTTCTCTTGGATCATGACATACCCCTGTTTTGTCAAGAATCTCTGTAGAAATCTTAGACCTCACCTCCGTGAGAAGGAAGTGTCTTAGAAAACATCAAGAATGCAAAATCACGATGTCTTTTATCGGATCAAATTCCCTCTATCTATCTGATAAATAAACCCCATGATTAGTTGCCGTACTATATGATATGACGTGAACCACGAATCTCAGCATATCAAGTAATGATCCCAGTTGATTTCATATACATGAGTCACGATCATAACGGCCACCTCCTTTCGTGAATATCGTCCGCCACCAAGCTTCCCACGAATCTAGAAACTATTAGTAGATTCAAATTACTTCCATTCATAAATGATCCTATGGATGGCTTCGCCATCCAGATGAGCATTATTTACCCTTGTTGTCACACTATCTACAGACACCCTATGCCTTCGTATCCCTTGTATGCTTCTCCCAACTGATACTCTATCATCCAGTACTCAACCCTCAACCTTTTGTCTGTGCCTTATCCACACAAGATAATTTCTTAAAATAACATTGGGGTCGACAGGCATGAGCTAATATTTCAAATATACAAAGAAACAACAGAATATCAGGCTTGTAAGAAAAAATATGAACAAGTAGGGTGGGTGCCATTCTTGGAGAAATTTAAGGGCCATCATCAGGGAATTTCTCTCTTCTTTGCGCAAACATATGATGGAGAGAATGTGCATCTTGGATATGTGAAGTTAAAAATTATAGAGGCCACTATATCATAGGCCACGGGTCTCCCGATGGTGGGAGAAAAATACTTCAAAAGAGTGATAGTGGACAAAAAGCTCTGTCAACAATTCCTCAAACTAGAACATCATGACCCTGATTGGACCAAGGGAATCCCTCGGAGCTATACCAAAGAAAAATATTGGACAATGATTATAAGTCTGTAGAAATTCCTCACCTGTGAGGGAAGGTATGTCGTGACCTTCATTTATCATTTAAATATTTTGTCACATTTTGAGGGAGGACCATAGATAAATTTTCCTAATTTTTTATGGATGAGTTTAAAGAAAATGGCAAGAGGGGTGAGGTCGGTTTCTAAGAAACCTGATACTAGTATTCACCATCACATATTAATCAAACTTATGGTTGTTCATGCTCTAAAAACACAAGGGGGTATTTGGAAGTAGTTTCTCCAACAGAGCTTTTCTCAAGAGAAATCCAAGTCGGTCAAGACACAGGAGGCAAGGTAACATAGTGAAGTCTCAAGTAGAAAAGAAAAGAAAGACATGGCATCAGAAGGTAAAGAAGACACTGTTGCGTCCAACTCATCTCAACCCATTGAGAAATTAGTGACAAAAACGTTTTTCATGGGGGAGCCTGTTATATCAAGAAAGAAGACATCCACTCAATTCCAAAGAGTAATCTCTACTTCGGTTCAAAGGGGTAAAAGATGAAAGGAGGGCTCAGAACCATGTGGTCAATCGGATAGCGTTCCCAAAACAATTATGGAAATGCCATCAGAACCAGCCAGTCAAATAGAGAAGACCCCTGACTTCCAGTTACAAAGAAAGAAAAAGTTTGCACTAGCTGAAGAGTCTAGCTCAGTCCTACGCCCTAAAGACCAACGGCCACAGAATAAGAAACAAAAGAAGGGGGAGACGGATCAACAAGAGATTTTACTAGAACCAACTGTAAAACCCCCTCCAAAATCCCCTAAATAATTGAAAAGTATTTATGAAGTTACTCGGCCTTCTCAAAGCTCAGTTGGTGGCTTGAAGGAGATTGCTAAGGTGACAATTAAAAATAGAAAGAAACTAGAAGGAAAGGAGGCACAAGTTCCAGAGCCCACACCTCAATCTTCCAGGTTAGGAATATGGGTTTGCCAGCAAAAGAAAACCCCAGAATTTACTGTTCAAGCCCGCAAGATAAAGGTCCAGTCAACACAGGAGGTACAGATGTCTAGGTCTGCCCCTATCAGTAAATATAAGAAAAGGAAACTATTTGAAGAAACTCCTACCCCTATCAACAAGTCTAGGAAAGCCTCGCCACCCATACGCAGGACCACCAGAAGTATGGCTAAACAAGAGACAATTCCAAACATACCTTCTCCTCAAAGAGAACCTATGGATATTCCAAGTTCTCCAGACAAAGAGAGTGGCTGGGAAGATGCCACAAGTGAAACAGAAGGACTGGTAACAATAAGTGAGACATAAGGATTGGTAACAGAGACTTTGATGGATTTGAGGAAGGGAGAAGAAGCTCAAGAGGTGGTAACTCAAGAAACATTCACACCTAGTCCAGGCAAATCCTTGAGCAGATGAAAGATGATAATAAAGGCTCTGAGGAGTCTGAGGAAAGAAAATAGGCTTGAGAGATGGTGGCCAAGGAAGTACTCACACCAAGTCTAGAATAGTCCCTGAATGAACCAACATTATTAATAGAAATTGAGAGATTGAAACAAGAAATTGAAGAATACAAAATATTGGATAGGCATATCAAGGCAGAGAGTGCAGAATTGAAGGAGCAACATGCGGAGGTCTCTGCCAAACTTATCAAAGTCTTGTGATTGGTCCATTACACTAGGGTGATCAAGAAAGAATTGAAGAGTGAAGTTTCTGGTGTTAACACTTTGCAATCTAAGGAATGACAGAGGAGGGTCCAATTGTGCAGAAAGTTTTTGGGTATCAATTTTTGATAACGTTGCATGAGGACATGCAACATCTTCAGCATGGGGGAAATGTTGAGTCTCCATTTTGACATAAGATAATACCCTATCTTACCCTCTATCTAAGTCTTTTTTCCTCTATTATAAACCTATACTAGACTATTCCTTCCCAAAACACATGCCTAATAGCTATTTCATGTCTACAAGAGGTAATTGGTGATTTAAAGCATGTTTGTTTAACTTTCTTAAATTAATTCGATTGAAAGTGTTTTATTTTGTATAGTTCTAATAATTTGATTTATGAGTAGTCTATCCGGCACTACCAGACACTGTGTAATCCGGTACTGAATCCATTTCGGTACCCAAGACAATTTTGATCCAGTACCAACTCCATTCTGGTACCAAGACATGCGTTATTCCGGTACTCCTTGCTCTATTCTATTCCGATACTAGACTCGCGACTGTGTGAAATCTGGTACCAAAACCTCTATTTCAGAATGTGCCAGTTGGATCTGGATAATGGTGAAGATTTCAAGAAGACAGTTGGATAGAAGCGTCTGAGTCATTTCTCCAGTTTCAAGAGACTCCATCGCTCATGCACTTCGTGTCATGAGGATGGAGTTGACTCCTAAAAATTCAATGTAAATCTTAATTCTGGAATTTCTCGAACTGTTTAATGTTTATCCATAAATATTGGTAGTATCGGCTTAGCTTATATAAGGAATGTTGTGTAGAGAGGAATGTAAGAAATATATGATAAGAATCAGACAGTACTTGTTGTCATCATGTATGGAGTAAAAGACTGTTGATCCAATTTACCAACTGAATTAATACAGAAGATCTTTCATGTCAATTCTTGGATGTGAATGAAATTTTTAGTCTGTTAACTCCTTAAGAGGTTCCTTGTTGGTTTGGAAAAGGCCCACCACCCCAACTAAGGTAAACCTCATTGTATACATTCTATGTGTTTGTGTGGATAGTTTACAGCAGTGTGTGTGTGTGTGTGATTAGTCTTTATTTCATTCTCAGGATTGAGCATTGAGTTAATCATTTTGGATTGGTGTGTATAAGAAAGTGCTAGATCGAATATGCATTTTATTATCCAATGTTGAAGGTAGCTATCTCATAATTTGAAGTGTGGGACTGATATTTTAAGTTTATGATTGTAGTATCGCAAGGGACCAACAAACTTTATCTTTCATCTTCATGTGTTGTAATAAAGTCTTTCAATTATACTGAATTCCCCTTGTGCTGGTTTGATTGAATTACATGAAGTTGAAGTTGATTTTTGTTTCAAGAATGGTTGGAGTTGATTGTTTTAATTACTACGTGAGACAAGATTCTTAAAGTTCATCTTTTCAATACAAGTGCCTAAAATGAACAGACTTGTTTCTCTGGTACACCATCTCTTTGATTGATTGTTTGTCCAAGTTTCATTATCAGTTTTCTCTTTTAGGTTCAGAGGATATTTTGAAATATTTAGAGATCTTAGAAATGGAATTTTTATGTTATTAATTATTTCCTATATGCAACAGACTTAGATAGGTTACTTTTTCTCGGCACATATGGTGTAACGACTCTTTCGTTTATGAATCGCAGATTGACATTTAAATGAGTGTGAGATATACAATGAACATATTTACACAACAAAAACTGTGTGGTTGAAAAAAGAGTTCAGAAATGATTGGAGGAATTTCATGAAGGATTTTGTGGTGGACACTTTGCACCCATATCTATTGGACATAAAATAATGAGAGATGGTTATTATTGGTCGACAATTTTCAAAGATTCATATGCAATGATAAGAAAATGCATTTCATGTCATAAATTTTTCAGTGAGAATGAAGAAGGATGCAAATCCGTTGTAGCCATATCAATAGATGAACCATTTGCACAAAGGGGAATTGATATAATTGGACCAATTAATACAAAATCAAGAAAATTTCAATCATATATTCTCACAGCAACAGATTATTTTACAAAATTGAAAGAGGCAGTAGTGTTGAAAAAAGTTGACTCGGAACTCATACAATTCCTTAAAGACAATAATTTATCAAGATTTGAATTTCAGGAAAACTTTATCACGGATAATAGATCAATACCCATTGGTTCAAAATTCACCAAATTTTGTGGGGAATTTGGTATCATAATGGGATGATCATCAAATTATTTTCCTCAAGGAAATGGTTTGGTTGAGTCTACTAAAAAATATTTGATCCAAATTATAAAAAATACAATTGATCTAAATCAAAGGAATTGGCATTTGAAATTGATAGATGCATTATGGGAAAGTAGATTAACACCAAAATATACCACTAGGATATCTCCATATGTATTGGTTTATGGAAAGGAATTGGGAATACCAATTAGTATAGAGATAAACGCTTTGACAAATGCTGTAAATATTGAATATATTGAAGAAGTCTCTCCATTACATAGAAGGTACAATCAGTCGATCAAATCGGAGGAACAAAGAGATAAAGAATTAAAAAAATGAATCAAAGACAACATATTTTAAACAAATAATTTGACCAAGGAGAAATAATGAAACGTTTTCCAAAATGGTAATTAGTATTACTATGGAACAAGGCAAAAGAAAATCCTTATCTGCATACAAAGTTTGAATCACTATGGATTGAACCTTATGTCATTGAAAAAGTTATTGGTTTTAACTCTTATCTACTCAAATACATGAAAGGTATAGTAAAGATATTGCCAATCAATAGCCAACATCTTAAGAGTTTATTTTCTTGGTTAGATTTCTTCTCATATGTACATAGTATTATTTCTTTTATTGTGTACATTGTCATCTAGTTTCTGACTCCATTTCCAATCAGCGAGATTTTGTATTCTTAGCAACCCACAAGGGGGCTACTATCCCATAGTTGGAGCCATTTGTTGACTTCATTTTCCTCTAAGTCATATACCTTTTTCTCTTTTGTATTTCATACAAATTTTGATCTATGGAGGAAAATCCCATCAATACTTAACCACTTTCTCATATGCTTTGTGGAATGGAGGGATCACAGGGATGCAATTTATTTTTATTTTATAGTTTTAAATTTGTCCTCGTGCAGTCTCATATTTAGTCTTATTTCAAGAACCACAGAAGCAAAGTTCGAACATATCTTCAAATTATCCTTTCCTTTTCTCCACTTGTTTGTTGTTTTATACTTAGTTTTATTTTGAAATCTCTATCGCAACCACGGAAGTCGGACTCCTTTCATCATGTAGAGAAGTTTTTATTTCTCCATCCACCTGATATCCAATACTTAGTCTCATTTTGAAACAATTTTAAAACCACGGAAGTAGACTAATTTTTTTCTAATTCTTGATACATATATTTCTTCGCTCCATCGAGAGTTCTTTCATGTGTCACAATAACCAAGAAACAATTTAATGCATGACTATTACAAAATCAGGTTAAATATTGAAGGACCATTATTAAATGGTATTTTCCTCGAGACAAACCTCATAATTTTACAATTAAATTTTCCTAGCTCTTCTCCTGAAACAAAAGCTTATGTGTTAATACTAAAAAGGAAGCATTACTTTGTAATTGCAGAAGTATTGTGCATGCCTTGACCAGACATTTTTAAATAAATATAGCAAGAATAAGTGAGAGTTTTTGTGGTGATACGTTGAATAATTTTGTGCAAGAAGACCCACAAAACCACTGGTAAAATATTTACAGGTATTATGCTTCATTACCACCAGAAGAAAGGAATGTTAATAGTATCTGGACATCTAGGATAGCCCGAGTAGGGTGTGTTTCAGACATTTTTGATACCAAATATTTGGTGATATGGTGTACTGATAATTTTGAAAGGGTTCAAAGAATTATTAAAATGAATGGATGCTCACCAATCTCTCTAACAACACTAAATTTTAGTAAAATTCTAAAGTTGCCAAATCCAACAACAATAATAAAGGGTGAAGAAGATACAAAAATGATTAAAGATAAAAATGGTGGTAGGGACATGTTACCGCAATACCTTGAAGATCCAACAAAAATGTCAGAAGATTTATTAGAAATACAAGTCAGTCAACTAAAGAAACCCTATAAAAAATGGCTTGGTTTCTAGATAGAATACTTCGATTAGAGTCTACTGCTACTATTCCTCGGTTGGCCCTTTATATTCTATATTATTTTTTCAAGGTAAAATATTTTTTTGTTGGTCAAGAATTATATCTACGGAAATATCATCTCAAATATCAAACTTTAAAAAAGACAGGAAATTCTACATGTCTAGATATTTGGTCTTTATGATTGTCGACTATCATGAATTTCAAGGGTTTCATTTATCAAAACAAGTTGATCTCAAAATAGGCCCGTTTTACACATAGTATCCTGCTCTCTGGAAATAGAAAGAAATGTATTATTTCTATGAAATTTAAAATTCCTTTTTTATCTTCTTTTAAAAGGTTCATGTTTGGAAAGAATATTGCAAGGTTGTCATTGGAAGAATATCCATTCTTATAACAAAGGGGAACATTTGAATCTAATGAAAAATATAGTATAATAATAACTTGTTGTTCCCAAGAACCCCCAATTTATCTCCTATTCTATGTATCAGACATAATGTTCATAATAGAAGTCTGTAGGCAATACAGATTCTGGGAAAATTTCTTTTCTCAAAGAAAGAAAAAGTAATCCATCCAATTGCCATGGAAAGTTGGTGAAATCACGGTAAAACCCGATTCAAAAATTGATGAATTCACGACCCAATTTGATTAGTACAATTTAAGG
>JZKD02S1998176.1:43317-60237 GCA_000966675.3 Picea glauca
TACCACATATTATTGTGGTAGTAGTTATACTCTTTCTCTATACTCGTTTCAATTGGATTCTTTACTATTCAATCACTTCAACTATTACATTTATTTATGAAATGGGTGTACACTATGGGTTGGGATAAGTTTGCATTAGACTAGTTATCTAAAGCTACTTAGTATATGATGCATAATGTATTCTTGTTTAGAATGGGATTTATTCTATTCCATTTTTGTTTGATGTAATTTATGAAGATGTGTTTCATTATGTCTATCCAAATTATGACCCTAACACACTCATAATTGTAGTATTTTTTATACTCTACATGCTTGGCTAACATTCCAAGGAACACAACTTAAAATGATGGAACTTAAAAGGATGGAAATTAGCATGATAGTAGATGAATTGAAGAAAATCCATCTTTTGCATATGGTGTAGAAATTGCATATGCCCCATGAAGTTCATCATTTGGTTAGAAAATAATGATATGGTTAAAAAGAGAGCACAATTCTATTATAATGGAGTTTGGTGCTCTAGATCATTTTATGAATCTTAGAAAGAATACAACTAAAAATGAGGTTCTCTATAAACTAGCACACTAATATGTAGATACAAATTGCCACAATCGTGGCTTAGTTAAAAGTGATCAATTCCTTCTTCCAAAAAAAATCATTTTTAGATGTTGATTTATGACCATGTGGGTATAGTTCCTCACATTGCACTCTGCTTGAACATGTAGATTGGTATGAAGTATAATTTCAAAGATTTTTCTATTGATAAAAGGATGTAAAACAACCATATTAGAGAAAGGAAAAGTCTTTCCTTCGATATTGTATCATCATCGGATTCAAGCACTAAGCACATTCATATAAGTTAGATATAACATCCATATAGATCATTAGCACAAATCATAAACATATCTATCTATCTATACCAAAGCACTTAGCAAGTAAGGACATAAACACATCAACATATTGCACAAAGTAGAGAAACACAGTATATATGTGGTTCACCCCCACCCTGGGGCTATGTCCACCAACTCTTATTCTTCTTTATTAGATTCAATAGGTTACATGCACAAAGCCTCAAAACCCTACTCTGCATAGGATAGGGGATCTGCGCAGATCCCTACATCCTCCTTCCCCGAGTATATATAAGCACACAACCTTCCACAACATCTTACAATGAGTTTCACTTAGCTCTGCAAGTCTCACACAGTATGCACAAAGCACTTACAATCACATAGATATAGCACTTATCCATTCGTAACTTCTTCTTTCTTACACTGCCTAAACATCTATTTATACTTTACAAAATAGGCCTAAACATGGGTAAAGCCAAATCCCAAATCCCAAAAAGGACCCAAAAAAGGGCCGAGATTCTGATATCTTTGATTCATATTGTGCTCCTCCTTCGACAGGTTGTCAAAGTCCCAAAATAGGTCAAGTTGACCAAGGATCTCCCAAAACTTGGTCAAGGGCCAACAGACCCCCAACACTCACCTGTGACTCATCCTAAGTCACTCTGATCTGGGTAATTCTTCTTCTAAAGCCTTGAGCTTGGCTCAAGCTACTTTGACTTGTTGTTGTGCCATGACCTCTTGTGAAACAAAATCTTGGATGACTACCTCGTTCACAGGTCCCTCTAGGCATTGTTCAACTGCAGTGACAACCTGCTCCAGTTATGCTCCTCGGCCTTTGACCTTTGTGAAGAATTGGTAGGCCTTATCTTGTACAGGTTGGAGCCTCTGAGTTACTTCCATAACTCTTCTCTAGATAGTGTGGATCTGCTACTGGGAAGTGCATTGCTGTTGGGAGGGCTTCATTCTTTCCACAACTGACAGGGGCTTCAACTGCGCTTGTATCATTTCGGATTGATACTTCACCTCTTGGAGTTGTGACTCTAGTGCCTTCAGTTCTGTATTCTCAGTGAGTTGCTCATAGGTCTCGACATTGCGATCAATGAGTTTCTTAAATTCCATAGCAAGGGATTTTATTCTCTCAACTGTGCTTCGAGCAATTTCTTGTCTTTGATCCCTTACATCTTGTGGGGTCTCGAGCACTGTGCAGAGCTCTAAGTCTACAATGCATTGTTGTAGCTGCTGATAACTTCTGTAAGCTACTCTACTTGCTGCATGACTCAGTCCTTTGCCTTTATTTCTATGACTATCACAGAGAGAAGTTCTCTACTGACCGCTTCTTTCACTTCGAGTTGCTATCTGAGCAACTGGTCTTTTCCTTGTTGTATTTGTGCTTTTTCTTCATCTAAATTTTCTTGGAGAGGAATATTTTCTTGTTCTGCAGCTTGACACTTCTCTATAAGTACTCCTTGTACTTGCGCCAAAGCCTGGGTGAATTTTTTTGTTGCTTCTTGTTCTCATCAAAGGAGAGATTCGATTGTATCATCTAGTCGATGGAGTTGGGCTGGTTCATCTCCCAAATCTGGTTCTCTTGATGGTAGGGGCATAGTGCAGACTATGTGGATGGACTGAAGGGCCTGTTGTACCCCTTGGAGTTCAAATTCAATCCTATCATAAATTTCTTCCTACTTCTCTCCTTGTTTCTCTGCTATCTCCATTGAAGCATCATTCAGGGCTGCTATGATGAAGTTAAAGTCATCGGAGGTGAGGATAGTTTGAATCTTGGTCATGGTGGCTTTTGATTTCTTTCGGGAAGAAGGTTTCAGGGGGAAAACATTCCTCTTATTCAAAGGGTCAACCTTGTTTCTGGGCAGTGTGAATTTTCTTTCCCTCTATTCATATTCTACTTCATCACCACCCCCTCAATCAGGTGACATTGACACGGTCTCCACTGAGGTGTTGCTTAAGTTTTGGACCTCCTCAATATTCTTCTCTCTACTGGTTCTGGGTGTATTTTTTTCTTTATGAGTGTCTTATGGGCTGTCAATATAAGATATCTCTATGGGGTTGGCAAGGATAAGGAGGTCAACGAAACATTCCTTAGTGATTTCCTTAAGGTCTTCTTCTGTAATATTATAATATGACTAGAGCTTCTCTTGATGTTCATATGCTCGTGTTGTAATGTAGATGAAGTGTCGATCTGTGTTGAACTTCATCAGGGGTCGGAACCTTTGTAATGTGTTCGAGGTCATGCAAGGCTCAACTTTAATGGCTCGCTTTAGCTGGAGGTAGTATGTATGGAACACAACATTTGACTGCCATTGTTCCTCATATCAGTTGAATACTACAGGGTAGAAAACTTCACGGAAAGCGGTTCAAATGACTCTATGTTGGGGAAGGTCACTCCTTCCGGCATCTCCTAGGAAACAAATGCAATGAGGACCAGAAGCCAGCTGAAATAAAATTCATAACCCTAATCATGTACTTCTTGACAATCTAGTTCCAACTGGTTAACTAGTTACTTTGCCCAGTTCATTTGTAGGCCTTTCGTGCACTTCCCTGTGAGGTCAATGACAAAGATGATGACCTACGTAGGTCGGTTCTTCCTTAATAACTTTCTAGATATCAGTTGACATGCGAGGTGCATTGCACCACTTTGGATGGAAGCTACCTTGTAGCCTCTTGTTCCCTTCTTAACGTCACCATATGTGTCCTTGATCTTCTGTGCAAGTGCGCGATCTACGACTTTTCCTGGATAAAAGTCCTGCGGGTCGGGTCCTTGCATACTCAGTCCTATGATCATGTGGATCAGTGTTGGGTCAACTGTAAAGTGACAGTCTATCCATAAGTAGCTGCCATGGTAACACGATAGTAACAACTTGACACATGCGTTGACTTATTGATGTCTTCCGAAGTGTGGGATCTTCATGACATTTAGCAGGGTGGACTACGCGAGGTTCACCATCCATGACTAAGGGATGATATTCAAGTTCTTCCCTTTATTTCTGGTTAATTACTTGTATGGGGCAAGCATACCATAGATATTGCGATCTCTAAGGTTGAAGTAGCTGAACTTCAACATTGTGATATTATCTTGCTCTGTTCAAACTATGCGTATCCCCTTTGGTAGGTACGGAATGACCATAGTGTACTCAAAGTCTCTTGGAACACTATCACGATTCACCATAGTAGCAAGAGGCGAGATGTAATTGGGTAATATGGATGGAATCAACTTCGCATTTGCTAGGTCATCTTTATGCTTGATTCTCTTCTCTATTGATGGTCGGGATAGCACTGACTGTGAGCAGTCGACAAAGAGGCTTGAATTCCTCTTGTCAATGATGCTTGTACACCTGTAGACATCTACATGACTCTTTCAGTCATGAGGTCAATCAGAACTTCTTTGAAAACTCTCTTTGTAGTGCTGAACTCGTCTAACATACACACTCGAGGTTGGAAATTTTTGGGTTCGAGGAGTAACTTAGACACTGCAATAGGATAGAAGGAAATATCACAATGATCACTGTGTAAAATCAGCAATTCTGCAGGCTCATATTCAAAGTTAGCAAAAGTTTTCTCAGTGCATGGTGCGACGGGGTAAATAGATAACTTGGCAATGGATTGCTTGCAACAGTCGAGAAGCCTTCATTAACTCTGTTCTATCCATTATGGCATAGTCCAACGGTCTGGTGGTGAACCATAAATTCCTTTCGACCTATTCAGGGGGGGTCGACCGAATGGTTATATTTGTCCCAACAACTATATTGCTTCGCCATGGAGAAGTGCCATGTGACACTATTCTGTTATCCTGACGAAGCTCCAATTTTTCAAATTTTTCTTCTGTGAAGTTCCCTCTGGACCCTTCTATAACTTGTCAATATTATATCTCTTCTTACTTAGGTTTCTAGCTTTCTTTCCAATGAGATTCATATCGGTATGCCTTTTTCCATTTTGATACTTATCTTCTTTTGGGATAGCTACTTCGCGCTGTTGATATTTTTTCCTAAGATTAGATACGTCTTCTTTATTTGGAACATGTACTTCAATCTTCTGTGGGTCGTCTTGTGTTCTTGCAAATTCGATATCTAGGTCTCTGGTGTTAAATAGATTCAATTTGTTCTTTTGTTCTTCAATTAAGTGTGTGATCCTACTAGTCATGAAATCTTTTAACTCTTGCTTCTTCTTCTCTAAAACATTTTCTTCTTCTTTCCTTCTAGCCTGATCTCTTTCGATCCAAGGTTTTCTTAGTAAGATGGTAAATGGGGTGTTGTTCTCAATAAATTTAATAATCTCAAAATATTCCTCTATCGAAGTTCCATCGACATTCATAGATACCTGGGTGAGCTTTCCACATAGGTTTATCAACTTTCCTTTGAATAGTCCTATTCCTCCTAATGAAGGAATCATAGTAGGCCTCCCTATAGCTTCCAAAGTTCTTTCTATCATGATATTCACCTGTGTTTCCTCATCCATAACACATTTAATGTCGAAGTCTCCTATTCTTGCTTCAAGGCATTATTTTTCTTTGAAGACCTATGATAAAATAACATGTCGGTGATCCTTCAAGGTGTCTTTCATTTGTAGAAATACTTTCCCTGATTCTTTCTGGGGTTCTTCCATAATCATAGTTTTTGGATCTTCCTTAGGGTTTTCTTGTCTCATGTTCATTTCTCCAAGCTTAGAAATCATTCTAGGGCAATTCAATACTTCATGGTCCATAGATTTGCAACAAAGACAACTAGGTCTTCTCCCAGGGCATTCTTTAGCAATATTTCATGGTTTTCTGCAACTGTAACATAGGGTTAATCCTCTCTTTCTTTTAAATGATTCCCAACTCTTTCTATACTGCGCGCTAGGGTCATAGTAGCTAGCCTGCAAATATTTCTTTCTAGGATCCTGCATCCACTTGTTAGTCCAAACATTATTTCTATGCATAGGTATAACATATCTTTCACTATTCCTATCAAATCTACTCATATCAAATCTTATTTAATCTATTAATGCCCTAGTTTTCAAGCTATGACATAATCTATCAAACATACCTAGATCCATACTTTTGAAACAAAAAATTCCACTTATCTTACTTCTAAAGAGCACAAAGCTTTCAGATCTAGAATTTTTCAATATTCTTACCTTTATCAGAGCACAGACCTTGCAGATATTACCTCTTTTAATAAAAAATTATCACTTTTACCTTTCTCAGAGCACAGAGATTTCAGACCTTACCTCTTTTATTCCGATCAAACTTCTTTTATTTAGCATAGATCTTCTCAAACTAAGTAGAGTACTGCGCACTAGAGTGATAGATCTACGCACAAATATTTCACAATTTCAGGTTAGATTTTTGCATAAAGCTTCTTCTTCCTTAGTTCCTAGCAATCACAGTTTCAGGTCCCAACAATGAAACCATTTTTTGGCACAAGGAAAGACCCAGGGTTCAATGCTACAATAGTGCACCAAAAAAACCCTAACTACCGACCCTTT
This sequence comes from Picea glauca, assembly GCA_000966675.3. NCBI lineage: Eukaryota > Viridiplantae > Streptophyta > Pinopsida > Pinales > Pinaceae > Picea > Picea glauca. The sequence goes on from JZKD02S1998176.1 coordinate 49,644, forward strand.
TGGAAACACCTGCGAAGAAGATGATGTCTCACCTGAGGTAGAGGAAGAGGTGGTTGTAGGACTTAGGTGTCTGCAACCTTAGCTGGGACACAGATCTGTAATTCTAACACTTAACATAGCACTTAGCAGTTATATTCATCAATATCCAGCTCTTAGTTACATCACAGTTAAACCCTAATCATTGTACAATGCAGTGGTCAACTAGATCTGGAATCTAACAACACTTAGCATGACAGAATAGATCATATCTAGCAGATTCAAGCACTAAGAACATTCATATAAGTCATATCTAACATCCATATACATCATTAGCACAAAGCATAAACAAATCTATCTATCTATACCAAAGCACTTAGCAAGTAAGTACATAAACACATCAACATATTGCACAAAGTAGAGAAACACAACATATACGCGGTTCACACCCACCCTAGGGCTACGTCCACCAAATCTTCTTCTTATTTATTAACTTCTTCAATAGGTTACATGCACAAAGCCTCAAAACCCTACTCCTCATAGGACAGGGGATCTGTGCAACTCGTGAGATCCTCCTTTCCCAAGTAGATCTAAGCACACATCCTTCCACAACCTCTTACAATGACTTGCACTTAACTTTGCAAGTCTCACATAGTATGCACAAATCACTTACAATCATATAGATCTAGCACTTAGCCATTCATAACTTCTTCTTCCTTGCATTTCCTAGACATCTATTTATACTTTACAAAATAGGCCTAAACATGGGTAAACCCATGGGCCAACATCCCATACCCATTACATAATCCAAAATCCCAAAAAAAACCCAAAAAGGGGTTGAGATCCCGCGATCTATGCTTCGTCTTGCACTCCTCTTTCAAAAGTCTGTCGAAGACCCAAAATAGGTCAAGTTGACCAAGGATCTCCCAAAACTTGGTCAAGACCAACATGTCCTTGACCCCAATGGTCTGAAGTTTAGTAGTGGGAAAAACATTTACCAAATTTATAGCTTTCTCGGCCCATTCTGAGGGCTTCTTCGCCAGTGTCACATTTACAACAATACACCTGCTTCGGGAAGTGATAGCCATGTTGTCTTTGTCATTTATAAAATTCAAGTACACCCTGAACTTATCATCTTCAGCAGCAATAACATCCCAGATTACATGTTTAGCTCCCTGTAAAATTACTTTACCTCTCAACCTCATCTTCAACTTGTTTACCCTCTCTTGCAAATCTTGATTTTCCTTTTGGACTTGGGCCATCTTTTCATCCTTCATTTTCATATCTTGCTGGAGATTTTCTATGATCCCCTTAAGGCTCTTGATTTCTCCTATATTCAAGCTTACTTGGGACATAGCTTGGCCAATATATTCAATGTTTGAATCAAATCTTGTTGTACTAGGTACATATGCAACCCTGTTCGATACTTCTACCTGTTCTTGTGACCAATTCTCTTTTTCCTTTTCTAGTTGCAATACTTTAGCTTTGTAATTTAGTGCTTCCTATCTAAATGTATCTTTTTATTGTTCTAGAGTATCCAGCTCTGTTTTCTGTGGATGTTCTATGGCAGACATCTTCAGCTTAGTTTTCATGCTTTGAATAAATTTTCCTTTCTCCTCTAAGGAATATTTTACTCCTTAAGGCCCTTCAGATTCCAATCTTTTGACCCGGGGCTTCTAGGCTCTACTGGATGCTTTTTCCTACTTCAATTGCCCATCCAATTTAAGTGCATTGGTTTTCAGTCTTGAAACCCTCAAACTCAGACTCAGGTAGTCTGACTATAGCATGTCATTGGAGTTTCTATGAAATTTTACCTTATCCGGGGCACCGATATTTTCATAATGCAGCTTGATTTCAGACACTTTATGCTCATCTCCCACTGCTATGTTAAGTGTATTCCTTTCTACATCCCTTACTAAGAACATGGAATACCTTTGCTAGGATATCCTCTCTACTTCAGGTAACAAATATCTTATTTCACTCATGGCCATATTTCCTTTCACAACATATTGGTTTGCTAAATCTTCTTTGGATTGGTAGACCGCTCCAGGTGCCTTATTAAGGACATGTTTCTTGTTGTTGAAATCTCTTGAGCCACTTTCACCCTGTGGAATTCTCTCTATATTAGATTCTTCATTTTTGGTTCTAATATCCACCATCTCCATGCTCATTTTCTCTTTAGGTTCTTCCTCCTCCAGGTTTACTATCTGTGAGGAGTGTGTGATTTTCATTTTCTTGGAAACATTTTGTTGACCACTGGCACCCAAGGCCTCTTAACTGCTCCTCTTGTTATAAAAATTCATCTTGGGAGATTTAATAATCAACCTTGGAGATGCTTTATGTGTCTTGATCTACTGTGGGGCTAACTCTATTTGTTGTGTCTAATTAGGCTGCAAAATGACTTCCATATCTGCACAGGTTTCCAGATTTTCTAGTTTATCAAATCCTTCGACATGATCATGCTCATAGGGGCCTTGTTTGCTCATCGATCTTCTTTTAGATATGACCTGGTGTTGATCATATTTCCTCCCTTGTAACTATGTGAACCCAAATTCACTGAGCTTGGTCTGGATCTGAGGAAAACAAGATCAGGGTCCTATTATGAAAGGAAACTTTAAGTTAGATGCTTTGTGCATTTTTAGAAAATGTTATGTTTCTGAGATGATTTTTTTCCTGATTAACTCCAGGGCAAAGACTCTGGGAGTCAAGAAAATAGGTAAAAGGTAATTTCCCTCTTGATAAACATATACCCAAATTACGGTAGAATGCATGAACATCACCCAATCTCCTACCTTGTTCTCTGGATTGGGTTGTAAAGAGATTTTCATTTCTTCCAAAAACCTTGGCAGGACAGTGCTGAAGATTAAGCTATAAACTTTGGACATGATATTATTTATAAAAATGAGCATTGTCCTCCTTTTGCATTCAGTCAAGATGAATGCAGCTTCAGGGAAATCTTTCTTATTTGTTTCTAGGAAAATTCTCAGCAAGTGTGTGTAATACCTGAAGTGTCTCAGTGATTGGAAATTTACTATTTGTTTATGTACATTATCAACGATGAAATATTCAAAACTGATACAGACTAACTGACTGGACTTTGACTGAAAAAAGGTCAACATTAAACCCAACATGAACTCTACTACAAACTTATCGTTATCCAATCCTAAAATTTGACTGGGTATGGAACAGGCCCATTGGACCTCAATAACCATGATGCTTACATTCATAGGCAACAACAGACTCTCAGAATGATGTTTGGTTTTAACAATGGTCTGCAAAAATATGGTTTTGACCGCGGGGGGGCATTCTCTGTAGACTGTAATTAGTTTCTCTTCCTAGAAGGGATCATATGATATGGGGGAATACTCTAGTGTACCGAGGGCGTGTTGAATTGATGGGATATCTACTCTGCACATGACCTCTGACCCTAATTTATTCAAAATGGCCTTTTTTTCCTGCGAGTATTGTTCTTCACACCAACTTATGAATTCTTGGAAAGGGAATGTGACTTCGATGATGTAAGGGGTTATGGATGTTTGGGATGCTTCAAGGAAGGGTATTTGTTTCCCGAAATTATCTAACAAATTGGTTATGGATATGGAAATGGGTGAGACAGTTATTTCTGTGTCAAATATGTCAGAGTCCCTATCAATCAAGGATTCTTCTTTAGAGGCGGGATCTTTCTCTGTTACAGATAAAATGATAGGACTCATGGCCATGATGAAAAATACTTGTGAATGAGTGGAGAATGCATGACTTTGGTTCACTGTTGAGATTCAGTTCGAACGAAGAGTTTGTGCCAATTTTCAAACGTTGAAATGATTTTAAATATCATAAAGTAATGACTGGGGCCCTCGTTTTATATGCGCTTTTAGATATCGAGGCCGAGGCAAAGCAGTTTTGGGTAGACCTCTTTTTGCTTTGATATGCCTCTAGGGGCACAACACATTCACAATATGAAACCATGGTATCTCCATCGGCCCGCTCCCAGGCAGTTAAACTTCGTGCAAGTTCCCTGCCCGATACACTTTGTGATCATCGATTTGGGATGTTTTTAGATATTTGGCCTACTGATCCCCATAAAACCTGCGCCTCTGATATATTTAGTCCTTCTCTACTATATGTGACCCTTTCCTCCAAACTATCACTCCTCCATACCAATGTAGCTCCTCGCCAAATTATGATATTTGGATTCCATAAAAAGAAAAATTGTTATGGAGATAACATGGGCTTCGGGAGTTTTCATATCCTTTCTCGCACAATCCTTTGAAGTGTCATATATCCAAAGTGGGATATGCCTCCATGTGTCCTCATTGATGGATGGTAAATATTTACTTCGGGGCTTCTATAGTTCAGAACTTCGGTAATTCTTGCTCTAGTGCTTTGCAAATCTCTCCAAGTGCTAAGTATATAAATCTGACGTGGCAGGCTCTTGGGACTTTGGGACTTTGGCTCTTTGGGACTTCGGCTCTTCGGGACTTATTCTCTTTGGCTCTTCAAATATTCATCTCTTCAGAACTTCGAGTGTTTGTGTACTTCATGGGTCCTCTCTTGTTGTTAAACCCCACGCAATTTCGACACACCGAATGCACGAAAACCATTCATCTAATTGGCCTGATGGATCTCCACTGTCGAAATTCAACCTGTCGGTTTTCACAATATGAGATCGAAATTGACCTCTTTGGATTGTTGTGTTTGTCCATGGGTGTTTTTTATGCATACAAAAAGGCTTGGTCGACCTGTTGTGAGCTCAACCAATGGAAAACATGATGACAAGAATTCAGAACAAAATATGACATGTAATTATCCCTAAATAAACAATAGAAACATAAATTTGCAAAGACTCAATCAAGCAAGGAACGAATAAGAACCAAGTCACTCAGTAATGGGAAATTGACTCAAGTGGTACCCAAAAAGAAAAAAATTGACAGAGGCTTTTTAGGGTGTGTTGAGTGCTCAACAGGCTGATTGAGTGATTAGATTTCCTTACGTCATGTATGGAATGTTGATGTATGATTACTTAAGTGATTAATATTACTCACACACTTTGAATTAATGTTGATGGATGGTTTATTAAGTGATTAATATTACTCATGGCTTTGAAATAATGTTAATGTATAGATGATTAAGTTGATAGATTCTTTTATACCATGAAAATAAATTGATAACTTCTCTTGCGCCATTAAAATAGCGTAACGTATGTTTAATTTAGTTTATAGATTCTCTGGCTCCATGAGTTTAATGCGATTTATGACTGGCTTTGGAATTATATTACTTGTTCCATGTATATATAATTGATGATTACCTTTGTGGCTTGAAAATAAAGTTAATGGTAACTCATGCGTTGATAATTATGTGGATGTATGATTGTTCTATAAATTAGTTAGAATAATTTCTCACCATGAATTAGATGTTGATGTATGATGATAAGTTGATGATGACCCTTGTTCTTGAATAATTTATGTTTAGGTTGATTGTTTGATCTAGTTGATCTGACTTGATTGGATTAGTGGGATCTAGACATCTCCTTGATCCTCAGAACAATCCCGAGCCATGAGACCTTAAATAGTCAAAATCAATCAGATGAATCATGGTCTTGAGTGTTTCTTATGTGTCCTGGAGGTCATAACCTTGCAGGGTAGGTTGGGTGGGTAGTCATTTTAATTTTTAGTATCTGGTTGATCATTGTTTATTATTTTCTTCAGTTGATTGTGATGATCTGAACTACATCGCTATTTATGTTTATGTGTTGGTCAAGTGTCGCTATCATTTATGTTGATGCGTTGGTTGTGTCATTATTGATTACAATGATGATTTGCTTCTAATGTTGTTAATTATGTTAACACACTTATTATGTTTCATTTTAGTTATGATAATGTATCAATTGCGATGTTGTTTATTATGTTGTAACTAATTTAATATCCTAATGAAAAAAAAAATATTTACCTTTTGTACTTCCCTTTTCCTAGTCATAAGGGAGGGGTCGTTACATGATCCTGTACCCCCCCTGTGCTTCATGCTAGGTCCATTTCCGTCAATATATGATACAACGCTTCCTTTTTGGTAACAAAAACATCACAATCATCCAATATTTCTCTCTGAATCTTTATCTTCTTAATCCAACACACCTTTAACTATTTTAATCGAGTATGATAAGGAAAATCCTCTTCTTTTCTTTTTAAATTAGTCATATTAGAAAATTTCAACATAAATTTGGTGACAACATAATTATAAAATATTTCTTCACTTTTGAAGTCACTTTGAAGAAATTCCCTGAAATTGTTTAGCATAGAATAAAAAAAAACAATATTGCTTCCAATATCCCATGCTTCAAGAATAAGAGATATTCTCTTTTTGATATTTTATTCAACAATTTTTCTAACTACAACAAGTAAACTTGATCTTCCTTTCAATTTTAAATATGATGTTCTTGGTTGAATAGTATCTAGTGGAATTGCAAGGATAGGTGGTGGCATCAATGTATATTCTAATTCTTTAACTCTTTATTTGAATCATGCATTCTCTGCTTCCATATCATCAATTGATACATCTATAGACACACTAGAGATTTTATGAATTTTGGCAATATTTAATGCTAGGATTCCATTTATGTTCATCTCTGAATATTTAATTTATTTTCACTTTGAATTAACACGTTCAAAAACCATATTTTTTAAATATTTATCAAATGATGCACTATGAAGGGTCAAGGAATCTTCTTCATAAAAGGAAGTTTCTTGGACTATCACTTATTTCTCTGGCTGAATTCTTTGTCCATCATTTGGAAACTCAATGTATTCAATGTGGGAATCAAGTTCCATGTCTTGGAGAAGAACATCATCTTCAAGTATATACTCTTCTAATTATTGTTGAATGTTCTACCTTTTTATTTTATACATTGGTAATTTATGGAATTTTTCAATATTGTTTTCATGATGATTAGGAGCATCACCATCTCCTCAGTTATCAATTGAAGATTTTTGTTTTTCTTGAATAAAATTTTGGGAATGTCGTTTAGGTGTGTCACTTTTTTGAGATGAACTTTGATACTTGGTACTTTTCTCATTTACAACTCTCTTTTGTTTCCTATGATCTTCATTATTTCTTATTATGGTTTCAATATATCCAACAGGTATTTCTTCATAATTATTTTCATCATTTTCCTCTTGTCCGAAAATATAGGTATTTACATATGAAACACTAAATCCAACCGAAGTCATGTGATTCATGAAATATTATAAGGGCTCAAACCCCTTCGATAAATATTCTAGCCTTAAATTGTACTAATCAAATTGGGTCGTGAATTCATCAATTTTTGAATCGGGTTTTACCGTGATTTCACCAACTTTCCATGGCAATTGGATGGATTACTTTTTCTTTCTTTGAGAAAAGAAATTTTCCCAGAATCTGTATTGCCTACAGACTTCTATTATGAACATTATGTCTGATACATAGAATAGGAGATAAATTGGGGGTTCTTGGGAACAACAAGTTATTATTATACTATATTTTTCATTAGATTCAAATGTTCCCCTTTGTTATAAGAATGGATATTCTTCCAATGACAACCTTGCAATATTCTTTCCAAACATGAACCTTTTAAAAGAAGATAAAAAAGGAATTTTAAATTTCATAGAAATAATACATTTCTTTCTATTTCCAGAGAGCAGGATACTATGTGTAAAACGGGCCTATTTTGAGATCAACTTGTTTTGATAAATGAAACCCTTGAAATTCATGATAGTCGACAATCATAAAGACCAAATATCTAGACATGTAGAATTTCCTGTCTTTTTTAAAGTTTGATATTTGAGATGATATTTCCGTAGATATAATTCTTGACCAACAAAAAAATATTTTACCTTGAAAAAATAATATAGAATATAAAGGGCCAACCGAGGAATAGTAGCAGTAGACTCTAATCGAAGTATTCTATCTAGAAACCAAGCCATTTTTTATAGGGTTTCTTTAGTTGACTGACTTGTATTTCTAATAAATCTTCTGACATTTTTGTTGGATCTTCAAGGTATTGCGGTAACATGTCCCTACCACCATTTTTATCTTTAATCATTTTTGTATCTTCTTCACCCTTTATTATTGTTGTTGGATTTGGCAACTTTAGAATTTTACTAAAATTTAGTGTTGTTAGAGAGATTGGTGAGCATCCATTCATTTTAATAATTCTTTGAACCCTTTCAAAATTATCAGTACACCATATCACCAAATATTTGGTATCAAAAATGTCTGAAACACACCCTACTCGGGCTATCCTAGATGTCCAGATACTATTAACATTCCTTTCTTCTGGTGGTAATGAAGCATAATACCTGTAAATATTTTACCAGTGGTTTTGTGGGTCTTCTTGCACAAAATTATTCAACGTATCACCACAAAAACTCTCACTTATTCTTGCTATATTTATTTAAAAATGTCTGGTCAAGGCATGCACAATACTTCTGCAATTACAAAGTAATGCTTCCTTTTTAGTATTAACACATAAGCTTTTGTTTCAGGAGAAGAGCTAGGAAAATTTAATTGTAAAATTATGAGGTTTGTCTCGAGGAAAATACCATTTAATAATGGTCCTTCAATATTTAACCTGATTTTGTAATAGTCATGCATTAAATTGTTTCTTGGTTATTGTGACACATGAAAGAACTCTCGATGGAGCGAAGAAATATATGTATCAAGAATTAGAAAAAAATTAGTCTACTTCCGTGGTTTTAAAATTGTTTCAAAATGAGACTAAGTATTGGATATCAGGTGGATGGAGAAATAAAAACTTCTCTACATGATGAAAGGAGTCCGACTTCCGTGGTTGCGATAGAGATTTCAAAATAAAACTAAGTATAAAACAACAAACAAGTGGAGAAAAGGAAAGGATAATTTGAAGATATGTTCGAACTTTGCTTCTGTGGTTCTTGAAATAAGACTAAATATGAGACTGCACGAGGACAAATTTAAAACTATAAAATAAAAATAAATTGCATCCCTGTGATCCCTCCATTCCACAAAGCATATGAGAAAGTGGTTAAGTATTGATGGGATTTTCCTCCATAGATCAAAATTTGTATGAAATACAAAAGAGAAAAAGGTATATGACTTAGAGGAAAATGAAGTCAACAAATGGCTCCAACTATGGGATAGTAGCCCCCTTGTGGGTTGCTAAGAATACAAAATCTCGCTGATTGGAAATGGAGTCAGAAACTAGATGACAATGTACACAATAAAAGAAATAATACTATGTACATATGAGAAGAAATCTAACCAAGAAAATAAACTCTTAAGATGTTGGCTATTGATTGGCAATATCTTTACTATACCTTTCATGTATTTGAGTAGATAAGAGTTAAAACCAATAACTTTTTCAATGACATAAGGTTCAATCCATAGTGATTCAAACTTTGTATGCAGATAAGGATTTTCTTTTGCCTTGTTCCATAGTAATACTAATTACCATTTTGGAAAACGTTTCATTATTTCTCCTTGGTCAAATTATTTGTTTAAAATATGTTGTCTTTGATTCATTTTTTTAATTCTTTATCTCTTTGTTCCTCCGATTTGATCGACTGATTGTACCTTCTATGTAATGGAGAGACTTCTTCAATATATTCAATATTTACAGCATTTGTCAAAGCGTTTATCTCTATACTAATTGGTATTCCCAATTCCTTTCCATAAACCAATACATATGGAGATATCCTAGTGGTATATTTTGGTGTTAATCTACTTTCCCATAATGCATCTATCAATTTCAAATGCCAATTCCTTTGATTTAGATCAATTGTATTTTTTATAATTTGGATCAAATATTTTTTAGTAGACTCAACCAAACCATTTCCTTGAGGAAAATAATTTGATGATCATCCCATTATGATACCAAATTCCCCACAAAATTTGGTGAATTTTGAACCAATGGGTATTGATCTATTATCCGTGATAAAGTTTTCCTGAAATTCAAATCTTGATAAATTATTGTCTTTAAGGAATTGTATGAGTTCCGAGTCAACTTTTTTCAACACTACTGCCTCTTTCAATTTTGTAAAATAATCTGTTGCTGTGAGAATATATGATTGAAATTTTCTTGATTTTGTATTAATTGGTCCAATTATATCAATTCCCCTTTGTGCAAATGGTTCATCTATTGATATGGCTACAACGGATTTGCATCCTTCTTCATTCTCACTGAAAAATTTATGACATGAAATGCATTTTCTTATCATTGCATATGAATCTTTGAAAATTGTCGACCAATAATAACCATCTCTCATTATTTTATGTCCAATAGATATGGGTGCAAAGTGTCCACCACAAAATCCTTCATGAAATTCCTCCAATCATTTCTGAACTCTTTTTTCAACCACACAGTTTTTGTTGTGTAAATATGTTCATTGTATATCTCACACTCATTTAAATGTCAATCTGCGATTCATAAACGAAAGAGTCGTTACACCATATGTGCCGAGAAAAAGTAACCTATCTAAGTCTGTTGCATATAGGAAATAATTAATAACATAAAAATTCCATTTCTAAGATCTCTAAATATTTCAAAATATCCTCTGAACCTAAAAGAGAAAACTGATAATGAAACTTGGACAAACAATCAATCAAAGAGATG
>JZKD02S1998198.1:0-13256 GCA_000966675.3 Picea glauca
TTTAGACTCCCCTCATAGATGGGAATGTCCATTTTTGTCTTCGAGCTCATCCTCGAAATGGCTTTGATCAACCTCTCTGTCGAGGCATCTTCTGCGGTGACCTCTTCTTGGTCGTTTCCAGCTTCCTCTTCAACCTCAGGATCGCTGAACTTTGCTGTGCCAGCTCCACGCCTCTGGGTAGCTTCCATATCTTCGAGTCTCGCCCTGAGATCTCGTATTTGTCGTTCCATCTCTGGATTCCCTGCTGGATGTCCTGCATGCCTACCCCTTCTTCGCACGTCCCTGTCCTCACGATCAGGAGACTGCCTCTCTCTTCTGGGTGGCATGGCAAATTTCTGTCACTGTCTCTCTCTACTAACGTAGCAAAGAGAATCCCTTTCCGGGCTCTGATACCACTCTTGACGCAACCCCTGCCCTCGACGGCACAGTCGCTTCACCAGGACCTTCTTTTCTCCGCGGCCCGAAGAGTCGATGCTCTTCCAACTCCCTCGGGAAGTCTTTACCCACAGTTTCCTCCGTCGATCCTTGCTATTAGCTAACGAAGGCTCGGTTCTCGCGGCCTCGCGAATCCTGCAACCAGGAATTTGACTCTCGGTTTCCGAGACCCGGTACTTCCAGTCAGCGTTGACCCTACCTCTAATTGTCGGGGCTTCGCACTATCGCGAATCTTTGCCACTGAGTACCCAATCTCCGAGATCCGAAGTCCCGAGATGCCCACAACTCGGGATCTCGAAATCTCTCTCACTCGTCGCTTCTGGGCCAGACCTTGAGGCCTCCAAATCCCGAGATCCGATATCCCGCGATCACTTGCCACGTCACCAATTTCCGTCGTGCACCATGCAAACGTTCTGAGACGTCGCGTTTCGCATCCTCGTGATCTCCCCCTATGAGAAACGAGAATCCTTCATTGCGAACACCCGATCCATCTGACCTATAAGCCGGATCACGCTTCAATGATTCTCCATNGCTGTCTATGATGACTTTGCATTTTCTGTCCTTAGCTGTGCAAGCCGTCCTGAATAGTCTTCTCCGCTGCACTGAGCTGTCCACCTCTTTCTCAGGTGTCAAAAGTATCTTATGCATCCCAAGCGACCTTCCGTTGTCTGCATCTTCACCCTCAACATCACGCCTCTGCTGCGCCTCAGCGATGTGAGCTTTACCTCCGTCCATCTTCCTCTCTGGGCAGTCTACGGCTTTATGATCGTCTTTACCACACGTGAAACATGTGATAACTCCTCCTCTACCTCTTCCTCTACCTCGGGTACGAGGAAATGTATCTACGTCAGCATATCCTCCCTGCTGATCCTCTCGTTGCCTCCTCGGCTCAATTATTTGTTGTCTCTGCTGTAAGGTTCTGCCTCTCTCAGTTCTACCTTGAGGTCTTTTCCAATCCTCCCTGGGTTTCTGTGTTCGTTCTTGAACAACAGCCTTTCCTCTAGGCTGGCTTCTGCCTCGGCCTCGCTGACCTTGCTTGCGGCTCAGCTTTTTTTCGGCTTTTAGCGCCATCTGATACGCATCCTCAACGGTGCGGATGGCCAGCATGCTCAACTCATCCTGAAGGTCATATCTGAGACCATTCAGATATCTGGCCACCTTCTCGTCATCACTCTCCCGATGACCAGCTCGAATGTTGATTCTGTAGAATTCCTTGGTGTATTCCTTTACCGTCATCAACTTCTGCCTCAGGTTCTTCATGCGCCTGAACAGAGTGATTTGGTAGTCCCTCGGAATGAACTTCGCCTTCATCTTAGCGATCATCCGATCCCAGCTTTTGATCTTTTGCTTGCCCTTGGAGCGCCTGTCTACCTGCAACTCATCCCACCATAAGGCTGCATGTCCCTTCAGCTTCGTGAGGACATGCCTTACCTTTTTGTCTTCTTCAATATCCTCATAATCGAAGTAGGTGTCGAGTACCCGGATCCAATCCAATAGCTCCTCAGCATTTAGACTCCCCTCATAGATGGGAATGTCCATTTTTGTCTTCGAGCTCATCCTCGAAATGGCTTTGATCAACCTCTCTGTCGAGGCATCTTCTGCGGTGACCTCTTCTTGGTCGTGTCCATCTTCCTCTTCAACCTCAGGATCGATGAACTCTGCTGTGCCAGCTCCACGCCTCTGAGTGGCTTCCATATCTTCGAGTCTCACCCTGAGATCTCGTACTTGTCGTTCCATCTCTGGATTCCCTGCTGGATGTCCTGCATGCCTACCCCTTCTTTGCACGTCCCTGTCCTCACGATCAGGAGACTTCCTCTCCCTTCTGGGCGGCATGGCAAATTTCTGTCACTGTCTCTCTCTACTAACGTAGCAAAGAGAATCCCTTTCTGGGCTCTGATACCACACTTGACGCAACCCCTGCCCTCGACGGCACAGTCACTTCACCAGGACCTTCTTTTCTCCATGGCCCGAAGAGTCGATGCTCTTCCAACTCCCTCTGGAAGTCTTTACCCACAGTTTCCTCCGTCGATCCCTGCTATTAGCTAACGAAGGCTCGGTTCTCGCGGCCTCACGAATCCCGCAACCAGGAATTTGACTCTCGGTTTCCGAGACCCGGTACTTCCAGTCAGCGTTGACACTACCTCTATTTGTCGGGGCTTCGCACTATCGCGACTCGCGACTCTTTGCCACTGAGTACCCAATCTCCGAGATCCGAAGTCCCGAGATGCCCACAGCTCGGAATCTCGAAATATCGCTCACTTGTCGCTTCTGGGCCAGACCTTGAGGCCTACAAATCCCGAGATCCGATATCCCGCAATCACTTGCCACGTCACCAATTTCCATCGTGCACCATGCAAACATTCCGAGACGTCGCGTTTCGCATCCTCGTGATCTCCCCCTATGAGAAACGAGAATCCTTCGTTGCGAACACCCGATCCATCTGACCTATAAGACGGATCACGCTTCAATGATTCTCCATGAAAATTTCAAGTCGTCGATTCTCTTCCTCTTGAAGAGTTCTTCCACTTCGCCTTTCTGTTCACAGACTTTCTTCAGAGACTTCAATCCGACCTGCACCCACCTGCACGGATCGATTAATTCAAAACGACTCTGAGTTAAAGAGAACAAAAGTTCAATAGCTTAGCCTCCTCAACGCACTCTATGCGGAGGTATTCAACTGCACTCGATGCAGGGATCTCCTGGCTTAAGCAGAGAAACAATTGAAACTCATTCTCTTCTGTACCCGCTTCTAATTCTTCCACATAATCACATACACAGCATATGAAAGAAGAATATAACTAGAAACAAAGATGCTAAGGCATAACCCCAACAACGCACAGAGGATAATCACATCCATGGGGTAGAATTCAACTTAGTAACTCCTGGCAGTCGAGAACGAGAACTCTCCTATTGAACCTTCTCTACGCACTCTATGCGGAGGAATTCGTCTGCACTCTATGCAGGAATCTCCTGGTTCAATCAGCGGAGTGAACGAAACTCATTNTTCCACCATCTCCGCGGCAACGAGATTATCAGTGCTCCCGCTGTCAATGATGACTCTACATTTTCTGTCCTTAGCTGTGCAAGCTGTCCTGAACAGTCTGCTCCTTTGCACTGAGATGTCCACTTATTTCTCGGGTGTCAAAAGAATCTTATGCATCCCAAACGATTTTCCGTTGTCCGCATCTTCGCCCTCAACATCACTCCTCTGCTGCGCCTCAGCGATGTGATCTTTCCCTCCGTCCATCTTCCTATCTGGACAGTCTACAGCTTTGTGACTATCTTTACCACACGTGAAGCATGTGATAACTCCTCCTCTGCCTCTTCCTCTACCTCGGGTACGAGGAAAGGTATTTGCATCAGCGTAGTCCCCTTGCTGATCCTGTCGTTGTCTCCTCAGCTCAAAATTTTGCTGCCTCTGCTTTGAGGTTCCGCCTTTCTCAGCTCGACCCTGCGGCCTTTTCCAATCCTCTCTGGGCTTTTGGATTTCTTTCTGGGAAACTGCCTTGCTTCTAGGTTGGCTTCCGCCTCGCCCTGGCTGACCCTGCTTATGGCTCATCTTTTCTTCGGCTTTAAGAGCCATCTGGTATGCATCCTCAACTGTGCGGATGGTCAGCATGCTCAGTTCATCCTGAATATCATACCTGAGGCCATTCAGGTATCTTGCCACTTTTTCGTCATCACTTTCCTGATGACCAGCTCGAATGTTGAGCCTGTAGAATTCCTCGGTGTATTCCTTTACCGTCATCAACTTCTGCCTCAGGTTCTGCATGCGCCTGAACAGAGTGATCTGGTAGTCCCTCAGAATGAACTTTGCCTTCATCTTGGCGATCATCCGATCCCATCTTTTGATCTTTTGCTTGCCCTTGGAGCGCCTGTCTGCCTGCAGCTCATCCCACCATAAGGCTGCATGTCCCTTCAGCTTCGTGACGGCATGCTTTACCTTTCTGTCTTCTTCAATATCCTCATAATCGAAGTAGGTGTCGAGTGCCCGGATCTAATCCAACAGCTCCTCAGCATTTAGACTCCCCTCATAGATGGGAATGTCCATTTTTGTCTTCGAGCTCATCCTCGAAATGGCTTTGATCAACCTCTCTGTCGAGGCATATTCTGCGGCGACCTCTTCTTGGTCATGTCCAGCTTCCTCTTCAACCTCAGGATCGCTGAACTCTGCTGTGCCAGCTCCACGCCTCTGGGTAGCTTCCATATCTTCGAGTCTCGCCCTGAGATCTCGTATTTGTCGTTCCATCTTTGGATTCCCTGCTGGATGTCCTGCATGCCTACCCCTTCTTCGCACGTCCCTGTCCTCACGATCAGGAGACTGTCTTTCTCTTCGCGGCGGCATTATATCTTCTCTGTCCCTATTTCAGGAGCAAAAGGACTCTGACGCAAGTCGGGTGTATCGGAGTGGTCCTCTTCATTTCACCTGAATTACCCAACAAGTTCCAAGCTCTGATACCACTCTTGACGCAACCCCTGCCCTCGACGGCACAGTCGCTTCACCAGGACCTTCTTTTCTCCACGGCCCGAAGAGTCGATGCTCTTCCAACTCCCTCGGGAAGTCTTTACCCATAGTTTCCTCCGTCGATCCTTGCTATTATCTAACGAAGGCTCGGTTCTCGCGGCTTCGCGAATCCCGCGACCAGGAATTTGACTCTCGGGTTCCGAGACCCGGTACTTCCAGTCAGCGTTGACCCTACCTCTATTTGTCGGGGCTTCGCACTATCACGACTCGCGACTCTTTGCCACTGAGTACCCAATCTCTGAGATCCGAAGTCCCTAGATGCCCACGGCTCGGAATATTGAAATATCGCTCACTCGTCGCTTCTGGGCCAGACCTTGAGGCCTCCAAATCCCGAGATCCGATATCCCGCGATCACTTGCCACGTCACCAATTTCCGTCGTGCACCATGCAAATGTTCCGAGACGTCGCGTTTCACATCCTCGTGATCTCCCCCTATGAGAAACGAGAATCCTTCGTTTTGAACACCCGATCCATCTGACCTATAAGCCGAATCACGCTTCAATGATTCTCCATGAGAATTTCAAGTCGTCGATTCTCTTCCTCTTAACGAGTTCCTCCATTCCCCACCTTTATCCGTGCAAGTGGAAACTAAGGTGTTATCCCTCCTGAGCTTTTACCAACTCAGACTTGTTTCAGAGATCCCAATCCGACCTGCACTCACCTGCACGACTCGAATAACTCCAAATACTCTGAACTAAGGGGAACCAAAGTTTAACTGCGTAACCTCCTCAACGCACTCTATGCGGAAGTATTCAACTGCACTCGATGCAGGAATCTCCTGGCTTAAGCAGAAAAACAATTGAAACTCATTCTCTTCTGCACCCGCTTCTAATTCTTCCACATAATCACATACACAGCATATGAAAGAAGAATATAACCGGAAACAAAGATGCTAAGGCATAACCCCAACAACGCACAGAGGGTAATCACATCCATGGGGTGGAATTCAACTTAGTAACTCCTGGCGGTCGAGAACGAGAACTCTCCTATTGAACCTTCTCTATGCACTCTATGCGGAGGAATTCGTCTGCACTCTATGCAGGAATCCCCTGGTTCAATCAGTGGAGTGAACGAAACTCATTCTCTACTTTCTCCCAGATTCCTAATCTGCCATGAGATCACATATGCAGCATAAATAATGAAAGCATAACAAGAAGCAAGCATACAACAACATAAAGTTAACAGTATACAGAGAATAATCATAGCCATGACAATTGAATCAATTTCTTCTATTAACTCAATATCTATACATGGGGATTTTCCACCAGCTCTCTACCTGTTCTTCTTCCTTCTCCTCAATGCTACTGCTGATACTGATTCTACCACCTACTCAATAATACAAAGAAGGGTGTCTTTATCCCGTTTTCCCTCTCAAAAGCTAAATTTTCAAATCTAAACTTAATGATCCTATCTACCTGCACTAAATCTACTCTCTTTGCATTAAATCTAATAATTGCCTCTGTTGTACAAGGACGAGAGCTTATCTGCTCGCGGTCTATGTCAGTATACAAGTACGCCTAAATATGGAGGCTTTTATGTAAACGACGGCGCTCATCAAAATGGTTAAAACCGTGATGCTGGCGTCACCCTGCGGTCTTTTCTTTTCTCTAAGTACAGCTTCGCATGACGAGGTGTGGATGCTCCTGCATCACACAACAACATCTACCTCTTCATGTTCCCTTTCCCTCCATTCTAGCACCATCCTGCCAGAGAGACATCAATTTTTGAGTTAACAACCATAAAAAAAAATTGTTTACAGACTTGTACACAGGATATAACATTCACAGTCACGTACAAGGATGAGTACACATGGTATGTATTTTACAAAGTCATGTATAACCTCATGTATATGCGGCCCGATTAATGGTAGCCCGCGTACGACAAAATAACCAAATTGCGCCTTAATTAACTCAAATTTTGAAACCAAAATTAAAAATGTAATCCACTAGAAAGGAGGAGGAGGGAAGAGAAATTACCTAGTCCATACAATCTTTGATTCCATCATTCGATGCTCCCACAATCACTAGTTGAAGATCGAAGGTAATTTGTTCCATTTTTCACTATTTGGGTAAAAAGTCAAAATGACATAGTAAATTTTGGTTTTGTTACTATTTATAGCATTTTTTGCCCACTTTCTATAATCGTATTCTCGCCTAATGGACTAATACAATAGTGGATTGAGTTGGTTTTTGTAGTTTTCACCATGGATTCTTGCGGATTTCAGGGTTTACGTTGACCGTTCAGAACCACGGGAAGGTGTTTTCATTACCCATCATACAGAATAGTAATCCATTCCATCATGCACATTTGCATTGTCCTATAACTATCACTCATATGCCTTAGGTACAAACCCATTTGTTGTGACACAGAACCCTCCATCTACTACAAGACGTGTTTTTATCAAGTGGTAGAGGCTTACCAAACATGGGTACCCTAGTTATATCCTCTACTCCATTTGGTGCCCATGTAGATATTTTTTTTGTAGGACCGGGAGTTCCTTATAGCTAATACATGACTTTATGTTGAGCCTCATTTATCACTCATAAACATGCTTCCCTATACCTAGTGGAATCCCAACCGAGTTTGATTTAAGCTCTTTTCTGACTCGTTTTCAAAAAATGAAAATATTGTCGAGTGAACTTGTGTCTTTCACATTCATAAATTAGATTTGAAAGGACATATATTTGGTACAAGTTTATCCATTTTTTAAACCAAGTAGACCAATATAATGAAAAAGTACATTTTTTTTTGCGTTAAGTTGTGATTGCATATCATGCCCTTGCTTGCAATATTGAGCCTATAGTTGTTTCTCTCTTTGCATTATAAACCATTTTCCTCATCCGTTTTTCATACTCAACCAAGCAGAGCCTTTTTTATATCCTTCGCAATTTTACACCCTATACCTAGGAGGGAACATTCCCCCGAGTCTCCATATCCTGCATGCATCTCCTTGAATTGAGCATAGGTATGTTCCACTGCTGGAACTAGTTTTTCTTACTTGTGACACTTGTTTCCTCCTTTGTATCATAACATTCATTTGACTATGAAAAAAAATATATATACGGGCGGGAAGGGAGTATTATCTCATATTGGCGGAAATCGTGTCTCCTTTGAACAGAGAACAAAATTGTTGAGTCCATTTTTCATCATAATTTTGGGTTTAGCACGGCCTTAGGAAGCTGAGATCGTTACATAGAGTTTTCTCCACCAATTGGTTACTCTTCCAGTCCCTATGGAGATTTTTATTGATGTGTCCTGCATCTTATGTTTTCATCATTGATTCTATGATGTCGAAGTATTACATATGTCTCATGCTCTTGTTCAAAGGATGTCTATCAACCTGTGTCATCCATTCCTCAGAAATATTGGCTTTGCATGTCGGCCATACCCTTAGTTTGTTTCAGAATCACACGATGTTGTAGTCCTATCATGAACCCTGGTCGTACTTTCATCATTGGTAGGTAACCTTGAACCTAGTAGTCGATATTTCATCATTGGTCGTTGGTTGGGTGGTTTCACTTGTGTTCGATGGTAATACATCGATTCATACATTGGGATTCATGTAGTGTCTTGGATTCCATTATCCTTATTGGTAGTTTCCTCTCCTTTGTCAATAGTGTTCCTCATTGGCTTCTATTCAAAATGTCATTTTTGTGTACCTCTTGCACTTGGCACACACAAAAGATGCACAGGGCCATTGGTTCATGAACATGTTCTTCATATAATTTCCTCCAAATCATGAAGCTCATTATTTATACCTCGTGTTGAATGATGAGAGATGCCTTAATGATATCCTTTCAACAGGTCTCCTTCCATCAACTTAAGCTCATCTATTCTGGAAATGAGACCTAGACTCCTATGAGTACCTTGAGGCTTGTAGTCATTAGTGGGAGGTTCTCTCACCATCGATGGTTGGGAATACATCAATGTGTCATGATCGATGGATTCTTCGAGTGTTTGACCCTGACTCCTTTATTCACACTTGTAAGAATGTACTCAATGCCTTGATACCTAATTTCATCATTGGTAGGTTGTCTCGCATTTGTTAACGGTATACCTCAATGACTGGCAATCGAACAATGTCTCATTGTTTTCGACCTCAACCCCTTTATTCACATGATGTAGACTTGCACCTTTGGTGGATTGTGTAGAAGAGTTGAATACATCAATATGTAGCTGCAACTTTCTTGAGTTGCTGCTTCCTTTTCATTGTACGAGTACCTATGTGACTTTATTGATCATGGGAGATCATATTGTACTCCATTTTATATAGATATCTTCAGATTGATTTTGAGACTGGTTCTACTGGGCCTTTTTCGTGACTATGATAACCTTTGGCATGTAACCGCATTTGTATTTTCCTATTCATGGACACAGACAATTTTTTGGTATATTTTCACATGGATCTGCAGTGTAATTAAAATTGGCATCCATGTATGCAAAGTCAATATAGATTGTATTGAGCAAATAGTTCTTCCATCTAGTTCCCCATCACTCCACTTCTTGATTTTTATAATATATTTTGGCCATCGCAGATACTCCTCTGACCTCACACATTAGGGGGCATATGTTATAGAAATATTTTCCTCACCCTATGTAATCTTTCACATAAGGTCCTTTTCCATTTCCCTATGCAGACTTTTCATCCCTTTTTACAAATCCCAGAGATAAAAATACATTTTTTCCAAATATACACACCTTTCCTACTATACAACAAGCATATATGCAGGTTGCACCACTGGAGCCCGCGTACATCGGGAAATGTTCCCAAAAATGAAAAATGGTGTCGGTTTTCCATGTCATGAAAGGCGATCAATGACCCTTGACCTTCCATATACTAGAAACGTTCTGATTCGGCCCTTCAATTCCATTTGAAGGCTATAAATGGGCCAATTCCGAGCTATGGAAAATAGGAGAAAGAATTCAACTTTGAGAGAAAAGTTACTCTGGAGGAATTATTCACTTCACAATGAGTCTGCATCCCTTTGTCCTTTAATTATGAACACAGTGTTCAACCCCCAATCTCTTCCTTTATTGATTGATTACTTTATTGTCTCTCTTCTATGTGCTTGCCTTTGGTGGAGGATTGAAGTGGTGGAGGAACAGATGGAAGGAACTTAGTTTCTAGGTTCTGAACCGTGTCGATGCAGAAGTCTATAACTTTTTCACTTATGTTGATCATATATTAATAGAAATACTATTTTCTCATCCAATTGATATCTAGCAAATATTTGAATTATTATTCCATGGGCGTATTTGTATGAATTTTAATGTATTATTCTATTGAATGTGCTAACATCATATATTATCACCGTATACTTTCTTTGCTTAGTTGTTGAGGACTAGTTGAAGGTATATTTCTTTGGGTCAAGTGATCAATGGTGGAATTCATCGAACGTCTGGATGAGGTATGCCTTTTATATTGTTTTGCCACCATATTTGTTTATATATAATACTTGAGAATAGAGTTGATTTTTGTAGTCATTTTCGTCTGTTGTATTTTACCCCTATCCATAGAGATATTTTCCTCGTAACAAACATCAAGACTAGAAGTGATGAAAGTAGTTGGACAAGTTACAAGATTTCAAGAAACACCGAAAGAGACACATGTTATGGAAGTAAAGAGAATATTCAGATATATGAAAGCAACATAATATTTTGGATTATGGTATCCAAAAGGGAATGAAATATTTTTGTTTTCCTACACATATGCATATTGGGTAGGTGATGATAGAAGAAGTAAAAGTGGAGAAGATTTCTACGTAGGTGAGTTTCCGATATCATGGCTAAGAAATAAACAATCATTAGTATCTTTTTGCGCAATAGAAGTGGAATATATTGCAATGACAACATGTTCCACTCAAGTTCTCTGTATGAAGCGGACGTTGCAGGATATACAGGTGTAATATGATGAGCCTATTCCGATACTATGTGATAACACCAGTACTATCAGTATCTCTAAGAATCCAGTAGTGAATTCCAATATGAAACACATTCCGTTCAAGTTTCACTTTCTACAGGAACATGTCATAGAGAAGAAAATCAAGATAGAGTACATTGGGACAAAATAGCAAATTACATATATCTTCACCAAACATATTCAAAGGGAGAGATTTGAGTATCTTCAACAAAAACTTGGAATAATTTCTTCCCCATAGTGATTTACACACCATCAGGCATAGTAATATAGGGGGAAATAAGCAGAAGACATGATCAATATAAGTAAAGAATATTTTGAATCCTTTTCATATACATCAGATATTTACACGAAGAAGCACATTGAAGAGAAAACATAGGCTTGTAGGTAGGGGGAGCATTCCCAAGGTGAATTATCCTTTTACATTGATGTCAAAGGGGGGGAGAGAGAGAGAACAAAGGCATGGAAATGGAGAGACAAAACAAATTCATTGGTCTTAGGAGGAGTGATGGTAAAATGGGCAGCATGAGAAAGAGCATGAGCGTTTCCATGCCATAAGTGTTTCCATCAATGTCAAAGGGGGATATTGTTCAAAAATCAGTTGTCATCGATGTAAAAAAGTAGTGGTTCTCATTGATGTCAATAGATGTGATGGGTGTATTTTGAGAAGTATTGAAAGTGGTCTCCTTATGGCATAGCTCTAATCATGGCCCTCACAGGAATACGCTTTGAATAAGTCTACCATAAACCCATAGGTGTGGTCATGAAGCATGAATTTGTTTGAGGAATAAGGACATAAAGTCTCCAAAGTGGTTCCCTTATGGAATAAGTTTAATAATGGCCCTTGCAGGAATAATCTTTGAAGAAGTCTACCAGAAACCCATAGGTGTGGTCATGAAGCCCGAAGTTTTTTGAGGAATAATGACATGAAGGATAATGTAAATGAAGATAACACAATCATATATGGATTGTCCTTGTTGCTCCTTTCCCGGTGTGTTATCACATAGAGTTTTGGGGTGAATCAAAATTCATTTTTGTCTTTTTCTTTGGATCGTGTGGTTGTGTCTTGGGTCAATTTCTAGTCATCATGACAAGGAGTGTTAGTTTTCATCAGTCAAATCCTTCTAATCACCATCATTACCTTGAAATTTCAATTCCATAATCTGTGAAGTATATCTAGCTGTTATTTTACCCGTTCATGCTGTCAAATCGATTTGTGGTTTGATCTTTTCCAACTCAGTAGGAGAGTTCGCAATGCACTCAAAGTACCCCCTTAATTCAAAATAATCATTTAATTATGACATGACAAGGGTTTTTATTGTTTTCAAGGTTTATCTCTAACAACTTACAGATATTATAAATTTGGATATCTTAATTGTTTCGTTGAAGCACTCAAAATAAAATTTTGGAGCAGGCGCTGCAAACTGTGACTGGCGTTATGAACTCCACTATGAACTGGTTGCAGAGGATAGTTGGCAGTTAGACCACTTGTAGGCATCCCTATGCAAATATTAATGTATCATCATTCATCTCTAGGTTACAAGGTACTCTATGAAAATTTCCACCTCACTTTAAGGTCTGGAAAGGGCTGAGGGGTTGTTTCTCTTTGTGGCACTGTGAACTGATGAGTGGCGTTGAAAATTGTCTTGGATGAGGGTTGGAGGTTAGGCAACTTGCAGGAATATGGGTGGAAATATGAAATTATCAACATCAACCTCATAACCATCATGTACTCCATGAGTTTTTTTGTCTTGTATGGAGGTTTCTCTTGGCACTGCAAACTATCACAGGCACCGTGAACTCACTGATAGAGGCGTTCCAAACTCATTTCATGTAGAATATGCATTTAAATATTTGATCATAACTCCAAAACGGTTATGTGGGTTTCTCTGAAATGTTATGTGGAGGATAATGATAATGTCATTAACTTTCTGTCCAAATTTCAGCCTGACCTAGTTTGGCATTCGAGAGAGATAATTAAAATACCAGTGCACTACAAGTGGCACTGCAAAGTCTTTGTTTTGCATAGTTGTTGGATATTATCCTTGTTTGATTGTTGCCACCTATCAAGGAGGGTTCAAACGACTTCTCAGAGATCAGTTAGATGCTAAGGAAAAAACGAACCTATTTTTTAGCTCCATTAAAGACCTCATGGATTTAGTTGGAAACAATTTATTAATGACTTCCAACAACTTCCTGAAAATTAACAGTTTGTTGGATTCTTGTCTCTTTGATTGTTTCCACCTATATCCAAGGTTTAGAATCCTATGCAAGAGGGTAAATTTGAATTTTAAACATGTCATTGACATCCTAGGATATAAGAGGGGCATTAGAAATCATTGAGGAGGTTGGAATGGTTGAATTGGGACTCACTTTGGG
>JZKD02S1998198.1:15838-26396 GCA_000966675.3 Picea glauca
TGGGAAACCCTCTAGGGGAAGAAAACCCAACAAAAACTTCCTTATCATAAATAGCTTATACAATGTTCAAGAGATAACTCAAACCAATACAGAAAGTACTCCCCAAGAGATGCACCATTCTTCTTCTCCTCTCTCTAGTAATTGCAGCTTGCCTCATAAGAGGAATGAGCAAGTGAGTTGTGTGTTTGATGTGAGGCGCTAGCCTCTTATTTATACAAGACTGGCACATGTGAAAGGTCACAACTGGCAGGGTTGACCTCTCACTCTAGGTGGGTAAACCCAACTTTAATTAATTATGGGTCTTCCATAATAACTGTTGGGGCCGACTTCTTATTCTTCCCTTTATAATTCTCCGATGATCAATCCGCAAAATGGGATTTGGTCCTTATACAATTCCTGACATGATTAATCCACAATGGGGATTAATACAATAACAATAATAATAATAATGACATGATTAATCCACAATGGGGATTTAATCCAATAATAATAAGAATGCTCTTCGCAGTTACATTATTTCAACATAGATTAGGATGGACCCCACGGGAGATCTCATCTTCCTCTTATCCTCCTTCAGGAGCTCTAATTGTGTTTGTAGTTCAAAGGTCTTCCTCATGTATTTCTTCCACTTCTCCCATTTATCTCTATGATCATCCAATTTATCAACCCAACTCTACCTCAAGTTGTATATGGTATGCCAACATTATTCTGGAGGTTCTGTCTCTCTTTCATAATCCTCAACCATGTTCCTCCATTTGTCCAATTGGACTCTCAATAAAAATCGTTGTCAATATGTTTTTGGATTCCGATTTCCTCTATAAGGATTTATGTATGAGTTTCATAGTTGATGCTTTTAGGAGGTATTTCCTCCTCTGTTTGATTCCCAACCTCTATTTGTTCATGGGGTACCACTTCCTTTGTTTGTGTTTCATGTTCCATGTTCATGGCCTCCACATTTTTGGTTTCATTGCCCATGAATGTCACTAGTTTCTCAGCTAATTATTCTTCTATGGGCCTAACATATTATTATTCTAATTTGTCACATAACTAATCAATAATCCCAACCACTTGAGATAGGTAGTCTAGAATTTTTGGTCCTCATATTCTTTCTCTCATCTTTTTTGTTTTATTTTTCATCCTCTGATTAATTTCTCTTAATTTGATTTTTTCTTGGATAAGGGTAGAGTACATATGCTAGTGAGGTTTATCTGGAATATGACTTGGTTTCATGTTCTTGGGAGCCTTGTTTCTTGTTTCATGCAAATGATTTTCTTCCTCATTTTCTATTGCAGAAAATTCCATTTCTTGGCCCTAAATTGCAGCAGAATCTGAGTCCTTATTTCATGCTTTAGGGAATGGGTCTACCCCCACTAGTTATTCAAAAAATTCCATTCCCTCAATTGAATCTTCCTCCCTTTTTGGTTCTTGTGTGGTAGCAAAGGGGTTTTTCTCCATTTTTCCTAATTCTTTTATTCTTCTATGATGTATGGTATAATGAATGAATGTTAAGCATAATGGTTATGATGAATGCCTCTCATCCCTTCATGACTGCGGAAAATTGTTTCCTATAGTCCCCATATATAACTTGGGTGAGACTTCACCTACTTGTGGGTGATGATGAAATGGTCGGTATCCTAGGGTTTTGTTGGTGAATTAATGATGAAACTTGGGTCTAACCACTGCATGCCAAAAAATGGTTATGTTGTTGGAATCAGGAGTTGCGATTGAGGGGAATATGGAGGCCAAATAAGGAAGAGATAATACGGTGGTTAGAGGCTAAGGAGCACAAAATTTTGAGAGATCAAAAGAACAACCCACAGATCAATTCAGAGTAATGGTTGCAGAGGTATGTATTTACATATTTACATTTGATTTTCTTTGTTGATTTCCCAAAAAAATTGGCTGAGTGGTCACAAAGATTATCTGAAAAGAATGGAACATTCCTCACCGCAGTTATGAGAAGTTGGACCCCTGAGTTGATTCAATAGTTGAATACTATAAGTAACCATATCTTGCATACATTTTATTTCTAGCTGGATACTGTCTTGTGGGGTTATATTACTGAATTTGATATAGATTGTAGTCAGTCATATAGTGTTGTTTAAAGAAATTTATTTAAAGGTACGTGCGAAATATATTTTAAATCACTATCTACTTGGATCAATATGTTATTGTTTTATTAGGGGGTTTATGAGCATGGAATATGACTTCCCTAGTATCTAAGAGCTTTCACATGCATAAGAGGACTAGGGAATGACCATGGGATGGTATGAGTGTATGAAGAAGAGGGATGCAGGAAATAATGAATAAGGAATGGATGGACTTAGAATGTTGAGAGAAGAAGAATGTATGATAGAAGAAGATATTGGAGTATTTCACAGTGGAAAAATATTTTGGTACAGTAGGAAAAGGACTATGGATGAGAGAGAAGGCCATCGCAGTGAGGAAAGAGACATTGGTTTTGTACTCCTTATCGAAGGAATATCGCACACAGAGGAAAAGGAAAAATATTTTCAACTCATTCTAGTAGAAGAATATCCATTACATCTAACTCAGTCCAGAATCTACGTCAAACCCATGACCCTCTGTGCATCTCCGATAACTGAGGTAAGATCTAAATTTTGTCACTTGTAGTTGGTGAAGGAATCAAGGATAGTAGTAAAGGTAGTCAGAGTAGTGGAAATATTACAACAAAACAACTTCAAGTAGTGTCAACAAGGATGAAATGCATAGTATACGATGGTGGGGGTAGACCCCACTTTGAGAATGCATGTCTTTCATAGAGTGGGTTCAAAATATCCAGAACAATACTTGTTTTTCTATGAAGCAGTATGCACAATGAATAATTTCTAGGATGATGATGTGAAGATCGTGGATTTAGAAATGAAATTCTGAGACCATGCGTTACTATGGTATATAAAGTAGCAGTCCATTATGCCTACGAGAAAAGCTAGAGCATTGGTAGATATCAAGAAATCCTTGTTAAAATAATTACAGAAATCTAAGTATGAGTCACAATGTATTACAAAACTAAAATAGGTTAAGTAGTTGCAGAATGAATCAGTGTGGGATTTTGATTAGAGATTCAATATATTAAAGGATATATTAACCTTTCACATTCTATATGAGTAACATAGGAACTGGTTCATTGCGGTATTATTACCTCATATACAATTCCCTTTGATGCAACAAAATATTACATTGTAGTCTAAAGCATTAGAGATAACAATGAAGTTGGAATCATCCCCTATAGGATAAAATGGCATAGGGATGGCTCAAGTTAATTCACAGTTAGCATCATTGAAAACTTGGCTTTTGGAGATTTATAAAGGAAAGGAAGAGCACAAGTAAGTATGGTGTACTACATGCAAAACATAAGGTCATCATAATAATGAGTGTCCAACTTTTAGAGAATATTTGGCTACATGAGCCATGAATCCCTTGGCACCAGGAGGAGGCTTATATTGTGAGATATGTAGAATAATGGGCCATCACTCGAATTCCTTTCCTTTGATTCAAAAGTATCAGAACACTGCTAATAATTTATTTTGTAATTTTTGTAAGTTAGTAGGACATGATGAAAAGGAATGTTGTGCATTCAACCTCATGAGAGAATTCACTGCGGATGCATATAGATTTCAATGGGAAGAAGTACTAGAAGGAGGAGTACTACAATATAATACCCTGAGAGGATACAATCAATTAGGAAGAGGAGGATTCTGAGTTTAGGGACGAGGGGGATTCAATAGAGGAAGAGGACCAATTATATGTTATAACTATAACCATCTTGGAAATTTGGTAGGAGATTGTATGAATCCATACACGACATGTAGATATTGTAGATAGTTGTACCACACGACATAAGAATTTCCACATAATATCGTGAAGTGGAAGGAAAAGAGGAACCAAAATTTTCATATGATAGCAGCAAAGGAGTGCGATGATCAAACAAGAGTATAGGTAGTTATGTGTGGAGGAGAGAGAATAGGAGTTGATGTGATTGAAAAAGGAATAAGGACTAAACAGGGGGTTAGGAGAGCAAAAAAACCTCCTCTAATGTTTGATCCTTGAAGAGAGAAAGACACTTATAATCAATTTAGGAAGGATATGTTAGATATGGAATGGGTAGCATTGACGTCACAACCTATGTATGACAGGACACCAATGTATGACATGCCTCCATATTATGACCATTTGATGAAAGGAAGGACAATTGAGAAGGTAAGTACTCTAAAATGTTTCTTAAAGAGTTGTTTATAACTAATGAAAAATCAAAATACTGTAAATGCATTGTGCAGGATGATCGACGCATGTGCACAGGATAAACAAGCACCTAGTGCACAACGAACAGTTAACCAGGTATAGCACAAGAAGAGGAGAAATAGATAATTTTGATTTAATGCACAAGTAGGAGATTACAAAATGGATAATATCATTTTGGACTTGGGATATGATTTGAATTTAATTACGAAGAAGACATGGGAGATGATGGAAAAAACCAAGTTAATATGGTCACCTATTCAGTTGAGGTTATCAAATTAGCACAAGATTGCCCTGATTGGAAGAATGACATGAGTGATTGTTAACATTGATGGAGTATGAAAAAAATAATATTTTGAAGTCATCAAGATAGTAGATGGTAGAAAACCTTATCTATATTTTCTTGGACTCAACTCAACTTTATATAACCAAACTATTATTGATCTAAAGAAGAGTTAAATGATCTTTGAAGTAGTAGACTTCATATTTATTATGCCATTGGATCCCACAAAAGGAAGACGATATGTGGATCCAACAAATGGAAAAGAGTTCGATAACATTTACTGTATGACCACGCATATGGATGAATATTGTTGAAGGTGTACTCAGTTTGCAAAGTATCAGTTCTTATGCATCAAACTCAGAAGAAGCCCTAGAAAATTGGCAACAAATATTGCATGAAGTATCTACAAGGAGATGTGCTCATATTACTCACGCATTGTGTTGTATTGGAGTCGAGGTATGTGATCCCCCAAAGTATTATGGACTAACAGATGTATATCTCTTTGTAAAAAAGTTTGAATAATAGATACTAGATCAACAAAGATTGCTAGCTTTAGACATTGCATTGAAAGTGACTCTTGCAAGATGGTGGTTTGGGCATAAGGATAGAATAGAGAATTGGAAAAAATGAAAAAGGATGTTACATGTTAGGTTCATAATAGAAACTAAATATTCCACGCAGAAGTATATTGGATTGAGGATTTCTTTAGATCATCCTACAAAATTTAGTGTGACATGGAACTTAGTACCTAAGTAGAAATGGACACACTTGTTTGTACACACCTTGGATACAATCCTAAAGAACTGGTATTTAGAACTAGAAGTATGCAAAGGAACAATGAATTATGAAGAGTTGACTCACAATTTCAACATCACTTTAGAGTTTGAAGATGATACACCTTTGGTAGACATGACTCTGGATATTATCAAGACCAAGAAATTTGCGCCAGAAGATTTGAAGATACCAACAGCCTTATGTAGTTCACATAGATATTATGTGACTATTCAAGAGGTTTTGGAATGTTATAATGTTGTTAAGGAAGACTAGGAGGATGAAGACCCGAGGAATTCAAAAATACTAGAAACTAAAGGAGAGCACACATTAGAGGGTACCGAACTTGAGTTTGTCAAGTATGAAAATCCATTGAGAACATGCAAAGTGAATTTTTTTACAAATGATAATCCCAAGTTTGCAAACATTGGATATTACTAGAAAGAGGAAATTGTTGAGAAGATTTTTGATTTACTGTGTGGATACCAAGATATTTTTATGAATACATTCTTAGATGATGAAAGGGATTCTTGGGGATCTAAGGGAGATGGATATTACTTTGAGGCTGGATACCAAAATAGTGAAGTAGAGACCGTATAGATTGAACCCAGTATATAAGTAGAAAGTGAAAGAAGAAATAGATGGGATGCTGGAATCTAGGATTATAGAACCTATCAGAGAGTCAAAATGAATCAGTCCAATGGTTATTCAAGACAAGAAAATAAGTGGAATTAGAATTTAGGTGGATCTGCAGAAATTGAATGATTCCTGCTTACATGACCCATTTCCTACTCTGTTTCTAAATGAAGTTTTAGATAATGTAGGGGGATAGGAAGCTTAATCATTTACAAATGGATTCTCTAGGTATCACCAGATTAATATTATGTATGAAGATAGGGATAAGACAAAATTTGTGACAAAATGGGGATGTTATTAGTATACATTCATGCCTTTTGGGTTGAAGAATGCACCAACGATATTCTCTTGAGTGTTTATAGTATCTTTTAAACGATTTATTCATAAGTTCCTAGAAGTAAACTTGGATGATTGGACAGTGTTCAATTTTCTAAAAAAACATGTTGAAACTATGTGCTTGATGTTGGACAAATGTAGATAATTCCATATTTCTTTGAACTTGAAGAAGTGCATTTTTTGTGCACCATTTGGCATTATGTTCGGCCATGTAGTATCTAAACAAGGACATTTTTTTCATCCCATGAATATTGTTGTTATTGTTTATTTTACACCACCTACTTCAGTGTGACAACTAAGAGAAACATTGCATCAGACAAGGCACTGTAGAAATTTTATTAGGGGATACATGTATATCAGAGACTTGTTGGAGAATTTGTTGAAGAAGGAGGTCAATTTTTAATGGAATGAGGAATGCGAGAAAATTTTTGACACCTTGAAGCATAAAATGGTTTCCGCCCCAACTCTAGTATTTCCATATTGGAAGAAGGAGTTCCATGTCCATGTAGATGCATCATCTATAGATTTAGGTGCAATTCTAGCTTATTCAGGGGAAGTATGTTTGGATCATCCCATTTCATTTTCCAGTAGAACGTTGTCAACTACTGAACACAATTATACTACTACAAAATGTGAAGGACTTGCAATGGTGTATGCACTACAAAAGTTTAGGCATTATCTGCTAGGATCACATTTTAAGATGTATACAGATCATTATGCACTGAGATACTTGGTCAATAAGACATGTTGGGGTGGGGGATATATGAAAATGGTTATTATTGTTTATGGAGTATGAATTTGAAGTGATTGTGAAACCATGGAAATTAAACTTATGAACTGATCATTTTTCATGCATACTAACAGGGGAAGATGTAGGAAATTTGTATGATAGTCTACCATATGTCCACTTGTTCACAATACATATGGTCAATGATTACTTCGCAGATATTTTTTAGTTTGTGAGCACAGGAGTAGTCCCACTCGATTATAAAACTACATAGAAGAAACAATTAGTAGTAAAGAAAGCATATTATCAGCTTATAACAAGGAACTTGTATAAGTTAGGAACATATGGTATTCTTCGACAATGTTTATTAGAGCATGAAATACCTATGGTACTATCAGAAGAACATGAAGGAGTTGTAGGAGGTCATTATGCAGGGAAAGTGACGACTCAAAATATTTTTCATGCAGGACTTTGGTGGCCTACCCTTCATAAGAATGGTAAGGATTTATGTCAACCCTGTGATGTCTGTCAGAGATTTAGAAATCAATCAAGAAGAGAAGAGATTCCTTTTATACCACAAGTCAAATTGCAGGATTTTGATAAATGGGAATTTGATTTCATCGGACTGATCAACCCACCAATAAAAAGTTCAGGAGAAAGATACATAATCACCTTGACAGATTATTTGTCTCAATGGGTTGAAGAAGAACCTGTCAGATATTCCAGTGCAGATACCACCGCACAATTTCTTTTCTAGAATTTTGTTACAAGGTTTGGATGTATGATAATCCTTATGAATGACTAGGGGACTCATTTATTGAATAGAACGATTGTTTCTTTGACAGGGGAATTTCATATTCATGACCAGAAGAGAACATCATATCATCCTCGGGAAAATGGAACAGTGGAAGTATTTAACAAGATTATGGAGAGTGTACTAACAAAGATATGTAATGTAAATCAAAATGAATAGGATTTGAATATTCTTGCAGTATTATGGGCATATTGGACTACATGCAAGAAGTTGAGAGGACATACACCATTCCAATTAGTATATGGATAGGAAGTAGTTATGCCCATAGAATTCATTGTTCCAATAATGTGCATTTCCACACTAACCATGCTTACTAATTATGGCGCAATAGAGAAAATAATATTAGATCTCGTAGAAGTGGAGGAAGATTGTTTTTTCACATAATTTTATCAACAAGTTCATAAAGAGCGTGAAAAGGAATGGCATGATAGACACATTAAAGAGAAGAAGTTTGAGATGGGAGACCTATTTTTTCTCTATGACAACAAGCTTTTGTAGCACCCCAAAACGTTCCAAATGCACTATTTGGGTCCATATGTGATAAAATTTGTGATAGAAGCAAGTGTTTTTTAGTTGGATTAATTGAATGGGAAAACCATGGAAGTGCTCGTAAATGGTAGTCAGATGAAACTATATATGGACAATCATTATTTCGTGCACTAGCCAAACCGAGTAGTATGTGTACCATAGTATCTATATTATAGTGTATTATAGAGGAAAAGAAAAAGAAAATAAAAATAAATAAAGTTATACTTAGGAATTATTCAAAAAATTCAAAGATGAATACAAAAATGTCATAGATAGGAAGGAGAAGGAAACTGCCCGCAGGAAGGTGGATTGAAGAACCAGGATAAAGATCGATGTAGATGACGGGTAAAATAATTAAAGAATAAACATTATGGAAGGATGAAAATAATGTGTAGTCATAAATGAAAAGCAACGATGAATATCTTGAAAGGATGGAAAATATATGCCATGATTTGTCAAACAATCTGAATTCAATGCAAAATATGGAAGGAATTGAATGTGAATACAATCATATGGGACTATAGGTTTGGGTGCGAAGAGGAAGATACCAGTTGGTAACAAGATATAAAAGTAGAGCAAGGCTGACGAGAAAATTTTATTCTTTCATGCACATTCGAGAGAACAGAGAGCCAGAGGAGAGAAAGTTTTAAATAAAGAGAGAGTCGAGTGTATTGAAAAACATAGCTGAGTGTGTTGAAGGAAGAACCAAACTACAAAGAGCTATGGTGTCGCAAAAGAAAGGATTTTCTACATCAAGAAAACTAAATAGTGTACTAAGAAAAAAACAATGGAAGTACAAGAAGAAACCCTTTAGGCATTCAATCTAGTCAACTTACTTAGAGTGTATGTGCCTCCATGAAAGATGAAAAAAAAACAATTCAGACAAAAGAAGGAGGTGAAGTATGACATGGTTACACCAGTGATTCCACCTGGGGTCACTGTCGAGGGAGATTTTTTATAAGAAATAGGGAACCTAAGGTATTCAGACCATGACCTGATAGATTTAAATAATTTCTTAGAGTTAGTGCCACAAAATTATTTGAATGAAAGAATGAACCCTGGATCACTTATAATCATAGTTGAGCCACAAGAATGGGCGACAAGGTTGAAACATACATGAATACTAAATCTATTAGAGATACCCCATATTTCCAAGACCACGGAGATAAACATTTGCATCCAATTACTGCTAAGTTACATACATGGAGGGTTTTTATGGTTGGATAGAGCAGTGTTGATTGACACCCAGTTGTCTGTGTGGATTAAAATATTCCCATCAATAGGAAAATACCCTCTACCATTATTCACAAACAAGATGAAGGAAAAATCACTAGAAAAAAGAATGAATGAAAAGTATGGCACTTTCAAAGGACTGCACAGAATAGATGTCATAATAATAAATGATGACACCGTAAGATTTGCAACAAAGGTTTTTGGATGTAATCTACTGAGAAAATGTTGTAAGGACCAGTTTCTAGCGGGAGTCATAGCAGTAGTGGAGAATTTCATCGTGGGAGTGATGATGAATTAGTCAATGTTTCTAGTAAATCATGTTTTAATGGACTGTTGGGAGGCACTGGAAAAAGGCACAAAATTCCATTAAGCCAGGTTATAAATTTTTATAGCATCGTTTTCTTGGAGAGAACCATAATAGAAGTATTTCATAGATGGAATGAAAAAACCATTATTGGCAAAAAAGATATGTTTCATTGTGGCATACCACACATAAAATAGATATTTGGAAAATAATATAACTTTCTACGTCTATAAGGAGACTATTCGACAATGCATTGGATAAATGTCATGCATTCAACCGCCATGGATGATTTTAGGGGCTAAATTTCGTTCATGGGCTAATTTTCCATGGTTTTTCCCCAAAAAATATTCGTTATTCTAAAAATTATTCGCCCAAATTATATAGGATAGAATTATTTTACCTTAAAAATCGTCAAAATTTTATATAAACTATATAAAATCCTTATAAATTTGAATATTTTTACAAAAATATTGCAAACATTTTATAGTTTTCATATGAAGGATTAGTAAGATTCGCCAAAGTTTCTATATTCTAAAATAAATTTCCATCCTTAAAATCATCCCTATCAACCGTAGGTAGTTGAATCTTATAAGGAAATTGTGGGATTTAAGGAAGGGAAGCACCATATGTGTTGGACTACTAAGAGGGTGGGTGAATATATCAACA
>JZKD02S1998209.1:0-31900 GCA_000966675.3 Picea glauca
TTTGTCTCGCAAACAGGTGCATCAGCAGTGGTTATATCTTTGTGACTATCTTTTTCTTGGGCAGCAATCTGTGAAAGGGGTATCCTTGACTTGTCCTTTTATCCTTACCCTTTCTCTAAATCCCAGATTGCCTTAGGGACGTCTCCCTTGGACTTGCCCTCCTAAATAGAAAGAGCTCCCCATCGAGGTGACAGTGGGTGGGGAAGCTCCTGTTACGCCGGTTTCCACCTTTGACTCAAGCTTTCAAACCTTTCCTACAAACCGTGCGATAACAGTACCTACCCATCCAATAGCTGACACGCGAACTGATCCTTTGCATATTCCATTACCAGATGGTCTTTCCAATCAATTGATACCCCTATCATGGCAAAGATGGATGGCCTCCTAGATAATGCATCAGCCACCACATTGTTCTTCCCTTTGACAAATTCAATGTCAAAGTCGTAGGCCTGTATTCTGCTGACCCATTTCTGTTGTCTCTCATTTAAGTCCTTCTGCTCCAATAGGTATTTGAGACTGTTATGATCTGACTTGACCACAAACCGTGCACCTACCAAATATTGTCGGAATTTGGCTAGTGCGTGCATGATAACCAACATTTCTTTGTCATAAATGTTGTAGATTAGCTCAGGACCCCTGAGTTTCCGACTCTCATAGGCAAGAGGATGCCTATTCTGCATCAGTACGGCCCATATCCCTTCTCCTGAGGCATCACACTCCAAGGTAAAAGGTAAGCTGAAATCTGGAAGGGCCAGGACTGGGCACGTACTCATTACCTTCTTCATCTTGTCCATCGTCATTTGAGCCTCCTCAGTCAAATCAGTCAAAGGTGCACACAGCTAAGAAAATCCCTTGACAAATTTCCTATAGTACGTGCACATGCCCAGAAAACCTCTCAATTATGTGAGTGTATTAGTAGGCCATTCCATGATGGCTTTTATTTTCTCCTGATGTACCTGTACCCCCTTTGCTCCAATGATGTGCCCCAAGTAAAGCACCTCTATCATTCCAAACTCACATTTGGACTCCTTAGCATATAGTGATTGGTCCTCCATGATTGTCAAAATCTGATCCACATGTCTGAGATGCTCTTCCCACGTCTTGCTGTAAATGAGAAGGTCATCAAAAAATACCAACAAATGCTTCCTCAACTGCCTGTCGAACACATGGTTCATAAAAGATTGGAACGTGGCTGGGGCGTTGGTTAACCCAAAGGGCATCACCAAAAACTCATAGTGGTCGTAATGACATCTGAAGGTTGTTTTTGAGATGTCCTCTTCCCTCATCTTGATCTGATGATAGCCAAAACAAAGGTCAATCTTTGTGAAGTAGACAGCTCCATGCAACTCGTCTAGCAGCTCATCAATCCTTGGTATCGGATACCTGTTTTTGATGGTCTTTTTATTCAAGGCCCTGAAGTCAATGCATATCCTCATAGTGCCATCTTTCTTCTTCACCAACACTATTGAAGAGGCAAAAGGGCTAGTGCTTGGTCTGATGTGCCCCATGTCCAAAAGTTCCTTGATGGCCTTCTCTATCTCATCTTTGTACTTCTTTGGATGTCTGTATGGTGTGGTAATGATTGGTTTGGCTCCTTCCTCTAGCTCAATAATGTGCTCAAACCCCCTGTCCGGTGGTACCCCTGGGGGAATCGGTCCAAACACCTTGTGGTGCTTGTCAAGGATTTCTTTGATCTCTGGGGTGTAGTGAACCTTGCCCTGCTCATCCATACATGCTGAAATCCTGCATTCTGCTGCGTACACTATCTTGTCTCTTCGGAAGATGGCCTCCATCCTCTTGGCCATGACCACCTTTGCAGCATTCCCTGTCATGCCCCGGAGCACTATCTTTCGTCCACCTTCCTCTGTGAATGACATCTCCATGGTCTTGTAGTTGGTGGTGATAGGTCCCAATGTGCTCAACCACTGAACACCAAGGATGATGTTGGTATCCGGAAGGTCTATAACATAGACGTCCTGTACCAGCTCATGCCTACCCAAGGTAAGCTTCATGCCAGGGATGTGTTTGTCACAAGGCATAGTGCCTCCACCTGCTACCTCCACCCTGAACCCTTCAAACTCTACTGTGGGTATGTACCTCCTTTTCAGCAATGTTGAATCAATGAAGTAATGAGAGGCTCCCCCAACAATCAGAACCGATACCTTATGTCCTTGCAAGACCCCCCTCATCCGGAAGGTGTTATACTTGGGCACTCCACTGATAGATGCTAAGGTAGCCATAAAGTCCTGTCATGCCTGTCCTGTGACCTCTTCTTCTACTACCTCAATAGTTTCGGCCTCAATGTTTTGTATCTGTCCGATCTCCTCCTCCTCCTCATTGTCAGAAGTGACCTCTATGTAGTGCACTTGACCACGGCCCATGCATTTGTGTGTTGGGTTCCATGGTTCTTTGCAGGTGAAGCAAAGTTGCTTCCTTCTTAGCTCCCTCCTGGTGTTCTCATCCACTCTGCCACGGCCCCTGTCAAAACCCCTTGGATCACGTCCCCCCTGGTTCATTGGAGGCCTTTGATCTCTTCCTCCATTGTTAAGAGGTGGTCTGGGTATGAATTTTGACCTAGCAGCTGGTCCCAGATCCCTTGTCTTCCAGATAGCCTCATGTAGGTTGGTAGGCTTGAAAGCCTTTACCCAACCCTTCAAAGGTTCCATCAACCCCTCAGTGAAGAGCATCATGAGTCTGGTTGGAGAAATGTCTTGCACCATCACTACCAACCTCTGAAACTCTTCAATATACACCTTAGCCGTGCCAGATTGCTTGAGCTGTGTGATCTCCTGGAAGTGTAGCTCAGGATCCCCCTGATCAAACCTATCAATGAGCCTCTAAGTAAATTCTGGGTAGGATACTATTTGATTGTGGCCTAATGTGGTGAGTCCATGATACCACCAATCATGAGCCTTGCCATCCAAGTACATAGTGGCAAACTTGATGGCTTCCATCTCCCCCATGGGGTTAAGCTGCAGGTAGGTATCCAGCTTTTGCACCCATGCTTGTGCTGTCATCTTGGTCGTACCATCAAAGTACGGAATCTCTATCTTCCCTGCTCTTCGTTCAAATTCAAAGTTGCCCCTGTGGTTCGGCCTAGGTTTATTTCTGAACTTGAGTTGGCAATACTGATCCAGGGACATCTGCTTTTGAATCGTCATATCCAAACTGTAGTACTCCTTGGTACATCTCGCCATTTGTTCAACAAAATCATCCATCTATTCCTATTGCCCTTGTTCATCTGTGAATGTGGGCATGTATGGCCTCGGGTTAGCCCTACTACCCAAATGTCGGCCTAGCTGTTCATTTGTGAACGTGGGCATACATGGCCTAGGGTTGGCCCTGCTACCCATCTGCCCATTGGACGTGCCTCCTCCCTGACTTCCTTTGGATCTGGGAGCTTTCTCCGGGTTATATCTGATCTCTCCATGGAATCCACCGGATCCACTAGCCACCTTATTCCCATACATCTCAGGGTCCTTCCCTTGATGGGTCATTTGAATCAAAAGATCAGTTATCCAGGATTGGTTCTCGTCAATCTACCTCAAATTCTCGTCAACCTTTTTCAAGGTTTCAGAGATTTTGGCCTGTCCCCTTAAGTTGGTTTCCTGGTTCTCCTGTAAATGGTGGACCAATTTGCCCTCTGTGAGATTTATAGTCTGCTGGAACTTGTCAAATTCGGCTGCCAAGAAGGCCAAGCCTTGAGGCTCACGGTCATCCCCTGACCCTTCCATTTCGGCCTCTGTTTCACTGCTTGGTTTCTTCCTTCTACCCATAAAGATTCCACTATACCTCTGCATGCGCCGATCCCTCCACAGGTTTGGAGAATCAAAGCTCTGATACCACTGTAATGATCCCAAGCCAAATTTTTTGCTTGGAATCACTAACTATCACTGACGTGTTTGATGTGCAGGTGGTTATTGCAATGTTTCGGTTATTCAAATGATGTTTATACAAGATTCATCCAACATATTCAAGATATAGAAAATACAAGCATAGATCTGACCTTTATTATAAGAAGCATGAATCAGATACAATAGAAAGAGCAGATCTAGAATAATCCTCAGATGGCCCCAATAGATAATAGATATGAGCTGCTACAAAATGCTCCCGCTAATACAAAACAAGCCTCCAAAGGCTAGATAAGAAAAGAAGGTCAATACAAACAGATCTGAACTGTATGGATGCCAACTCCTCCAGCTAAAGATGCCACGCTCCACTAGAAGGTTGAAACCCTCAATAAATCGACCCTGATGAAGGAAGACTCCAAATGAGCCCAAACTCTACCAACTAATAGATCAGGGTGATAGGATCTCCCTCCTGAAGTCTCAAGCCGAAATGTTAAGGCCAACCCCTCCAAATATTGAATCCTCTAATGAAGTTGCGCCCTCCTGGAAGCCTAGAACCCTAAATAACTCGGCCCTGATGAAGGAGGCCTCCAAATGCTCTGAAACTCTCCAGGAATATAGATCGGGCTATGGAAACCCTGTAGGAGAAGTTTCAGATCCAAATTCCAGGTAGATCTCCCTAGATCTGAGAAACACTGAATCACAGGACGTCCTCCTAGCCTCCAAGTCGTCCCAAACTGTAGCTGAAGATCTGATGATGATAACTCTTCAAAGAAACCCTCAAAATGATGGTTGAGCACCTGCAAGTAAAACCCAAGTGTTGGAATGCCCAACGTCTCTCTTGATCAGCTGGATCGAACTCTCCTTTGGATGATGATGCGCCCTTGCTGGAAATTCCTGAATAGTATGGCCCTGTTACTTTCCTGAAGCTATTGGTGGATATGTGATGAGTGTAGAATGGTTTGGGTGGAGTCTTTCATCCCCGAGACCAAGCTTTGGAACAAGGTGAGTGGATCTTTCACCACTGAGTTGCTCACAAGGGTTTGTAACAGCAAAACCCCTAAACTGTATGCTCAAGAGCAATAACAAGCAAATACCAAAATCCAGAATGCCTCATAGGTGCGCCCCAGCCTTCTATTTATACTTTTTCTTCTATTTCTCTGTTGAATTAGATTAACTCCGAGGGTTAACTCTTCCAGCTCTTCTATTCTTTCATTGAGTTATCTTTTACTCCTTTCTTACCTTTTTCCTCAAGTCAACTTAAGAATATAACCTTAGTCTAGTTGACCTTTCCCCTTAGTGTGAGACTATGGCCTAGTGGGGATGCCTAAGCCACTGAGTCTCTTCAATACCTCTTTGTCAAGAGGTGGGGAACATTACAAGAATAGAATTCTCCGGGAAGCAAGAGAAACCTTAATGAGTTGGCTAATAACCCTAGAAGACTTGTCGACTCAAGAAGATAATTTATATTAGGTTATT
Source organism: Picea glauca (assembly GCA_000966675.3). Taxonomy (NCBI): domain Eukaryota; kingdom Viridiplantae; phylum Streptophyta; class Pinopsida; order Pinales; family Pinaceae; genus Picea; species Picea glauca. Next base: position 5,328 of record JZKD02S1998209.1, read on the forward strand.
AGCCTCCAAGAGAAGAAGTCGGCCAGAAGAAATAATAATATACTGAACAGACAAGTACCCAAAATGAGAAGTCGACCCTGGCAGTTAGCCAGAATTACTATAAATACAGGACGCTAGTCTTCATTCTGGCAGGCAGTTTCAGTATTGCATAGCAGCACTTGTGCGCACTGCAGTTGCCCAGTTTCTGAGCAGGTTTGGAGGAGAGCTGCCATTGCAGCTGCTACAGCTAGCAGTTACACTTGGACTATCTCTTGGCTAGGGTTTGGACTATCTAATCAGCTCTTATTGGTGCGCTATCCTTGGGGAAAGGTGCACTACCCTTTGTTTGGCTATCTAGCCTAGGGTTTGCTTCCGAAGTGATTCTCTGTCAAGGTTAAGGTGCTTGAAGGGTGGCTTCGGCCTATGGTTGGGTGACAAGGGTATTGTCAATGGTAAAACGAGCACATCCACTTATATTCTAACAGTGGTTTGGACTTTCTGCTTGGTACGCTAGCTTTGGAGAGTGGTACGCTACCTTGATTGGCTTTTGGACCTAGGGTTTGCTTCCGAAATTATTCTCTCTGTCAAGGTTAAGGTGCTCGGGGGTGGCTTTGGCATATGGTTGGGTGACAATATTGCTATATTGTCTATGGTTAAACGAGCACACCTATTATTTCTAACAGGGTGCACCACCAACACTAGAGAAGCATAACCTCCACACTTACAACAATTCACAAATAAAATCCACAAAGATTTAAAGAGACCACTTACTCATAAAATTGATTAACCAAAACCATGATCCAAGAACATCCCTCGATTTGCAAAGCATCCACAAGACAATTCCAATAGAATGCTCTAGCCAACTATCCATAGCAATATCCATAAAGTAGACAAGAGTTTTCTTCACAAGTTCTAGCAATGCATTACAATGAGAGGTGCTTCCTTTTTATAGACAAGGGATCTAACATCTCTTTCAATATAAGAATAATATTCCCCTAGATCTAACCTAGAAAAATTACAAAAAAGTGATTTGTCATCCACAAAGTAAAGGAGACTAAGTCAATATGCAAGTAAAGCATGCCATATGTACATAAAACCCTCCAAGAGAGGAGGTCGTCCCACAAAAGATGAAGTCGACTAGGGTCAAGAGACTCAATGTCCCTCCCAAAGGCATAGTATAAGCCTCAAAACATGGTGAAGTAGTCCTCTAAGGAAGAATGTCCCTCAAGCAAGCCAACGTCTAGCCTCAAAAGGTGGGATGTCCACACATGTGAAGTGAAAAAGGCCCAAATAAGTGGATGGATCCTCTAAAAGTGCTCATAAGTCCAAGTGAGAGGTCTCCAAGGCAAGAATACATCCTCATAACATGCAAGTGACCTCCTCAAATAATGGATTGACCCTCTCCAAGTCAAAATGAAGCTACACATGCTCAAACGGCTAGTAGATGTGTCCACATGTAGGGGTCATTCCTCTCCTCAAGTGAAAATCAGCTCAAAAAGTGATGAAAAAGAACGGCGTTCAAGGATTTTCAACGTGGCATGTCAAGAGGATGCCCATGCATGCAAAAGTAGCCCCAGAGTGCCTTGGATGATGTGACCAGTGCCTCGATATATGTGTATTGGCTTGAGAACTGTGAAACTGCCTTGGTAAATGTGAAACCAAATGAGCAAATGTAGAATCATCTCCAAGAGCCCCAATCCAAAGTGTGTCAAATACATAAGATGAGAATCCATGCTTAGGCATAAGATAAGTGTGCTTCTATAAGTGTGACAACCTTTACAATATGTGCAACACTTTTACATAGAAAGGAGTGAGTAAAACTAGAGGCTCCCCTAGATCATGTGTTCTAATAGATCCATCTCAAGACCCTCGCATACCTACCCAGGCCATAAATGACCAACATGGTGCCAACTTAATGCCACCAAGAGCTAGTCAAACAATGCCATAAGAGCAAGGACTATCTTGAAAATGGGAACCAAGAGGACAGACCATGACCGATCACAGGGGTCTAGAGATACCACCTAGGTCAAACACTTTACATAGATCATCTAAGCATGGCCTAGTACAATACATGAATACAACAATGGTCACACTTTTGGCTCATCTATTGATTTGTGATTAGAATCACAAGTGAAAAAATATCCTCTAGTTACCCCTACATGTCAAGGGGTAATAGTACCTACCCACACCATTACTATATTATTCTCCTTATATACCTTTATCTCTATCTTTTTCTCTTTTTACCATGATATGCAAGCGCCACACTATTAGTCCCATATCCACTATGTTCTTCTTGTTCCTTTACTTCCACTCTTTAAATCAGACAGACATCATATGTATTGAGGTGTTAGGTTGATATATGTGAACTCTATTGGAGGTTGCCCACTCAAAGTGGCCAGGAATATAACATCTTCTTCTTTTACTCACTACTTGTTATTTCTTGATATTGGATGTTAATAGCATATTTATCTCTTCAATTGTGTAAAGTATCCTTCCAAAGGGCTATGTATTTAGTCAAAGTCATCCAAGACTTGCATTTGGCCTCATCCACAAAGACTGCATTAGCACAGAGGACCACCATTCATTTTTTCACACATACCCAATATTGCTGCATTAACACAACCCACGCCTTAAACTTGTTCACCGGATTTAACCAGAAGAGCACATTCACTAGGTTTTAAACTCGGGTCATCGTTGTGGCATGCAATCCAACTTGTCATTAGGTCATATCCCAACAAACTTATAATTGGTAGGATTTAAGCATTACATGGGAATGGAAGTAGGTTCATAAAATGTTTACATAGACCCCACCACCCATCAAGACGTATGGCCACTCCATCTCGACAGGGTTATAACCACGCATTGCCATAAGTTCAATCCCTGCCCTTCGTGTCCAAGTGGCTACTTTAAGATGTTAGATAATGCCCATGGAAATAGAACCTTGGTCTATGGTGTGAAAGAAACTCCTAGCTGGGTCGACAACATTTCTAAATTATTGTATTAGTACTTAATTTCATTACCCCAGTTTTCTTGGTTAGTGATTTGTCATTTAGTGTATCAAATTTACATTTAAAAAATAGCTGTATATCAAATTTACAATCAAGGAAAAAACTGTCTAGCAGACATAAAAATACAAGGTATGGCCTTTGGGATTCATTAAGTCAATTTTTCAATTTTTTTCCTTTCATCGTTTGTATAAGCAATAAGAATGGAAGTTTTTTTTTTCCTTTAATATTTAATCCCTAGAAATTGTACAAGGGATCAAAAATTGTGTTATATTAAGTAATTTAAGTTCAAAATTGTTTACTGTTTTATCTGGTTTCAGGCTTTCAGCTAGAAATTTATGTTAATTTACAAATTTCCTTCAAAAAAAGAAACAACTATTCAATGTATGCCAAGAGGACACCTCGGTGCTTTCAATTCTCTGTAACATAATAAAATAGTTTTTCTGGTCAAATATTAGTTTGGAATTTATTTTATTCAGTATGTGCTGAGGGGAAAATAGGCTCTATGCTTTTATGAACTGCTGCAGGGATTAAACCGTGAATCGTTACTTCCCTAGGACTCAAATCTAAGAACAGCAATGCCCACTGTTAGAGGAGCAAAAACCTGAGAGTGCGCATTGAGAAGGCGACGCTGCAGATTGACGATGAATGGAGCAACGGCAGGGTCGCTGGAATTGAGCAGCAGAACCTCGTGAGCTGTAATTATGGCTTTAATGTGCTCCAAATTGATCACAATCGCTCTGTCTCGGCCAAGAATGGTGGAGGGATAAGAGAGCAGAGGGTCCAGTACGCGAAGGTCTCGAGCTGGAAGGCCAGTGCGGCGCATGATGTCGTGTTTTCCTGCTTCCACCACCTGTGTTCCGCCATGGCCGTCTATCAGCAGCCACGCTCGAATGCCTATTCCCTTCTTGCTCACGACTGCTCGTCGAAGTGATGGTTGCGGTCGTAATGAGGTGGAGGATGAATCCAATTCCCCCATTCCTTATCCTAACTGAATTATGTGATCAAGGTGGATCTCAAGCGTGTTTTATGGGAGAGGAACATGTACGTTTCAGTCCGTACGGAACGCATTTTTACTGTACCTACATAATTTCAGTTCAATGATTGTCGGGTTGATTCATAATTCAAACAACAATTTATGGAGCAAGTTGAAACTATGCATAATGCACTTATTTATGGTTCTAACGTGTGCAATGACCCTTTCCCTCTAGAGGGAAAGGTGAGCAACCTTTGAATTTTTGTACAGTACATAAGTTAACTTTATGCAATCATTGGGAGGGTGGATGATTTTTGTAGTTGGATACAATGCCATGATAGGGTGTCTTAAGTTCAATATTCTTTAGAGCAGTTCAATGATGTGACTTAGAAGTGAACATGATTGATAATAAAGAGACGTGACTTCTTACAAATTTTCATTTTTGATTTAATTCAAATGATTTATATTTATGTTTTTTAAATCTCTTAAATTTAAAAGTGAGAATTGAATAATTCAATTCTAAAAATGAAAATTGAATAATTCATTTCTTTGTTTTTATTTGCATTAATGTATTTATTTCTTTTTATTATTATTAATAAGATGATTATTAACAAAGATTATGCTACTCATTTTTAAATTAATAAGATGATTATTAACAAAGAATATGTTACTCATTTTTAAACAAGTGTTGCATGGTAGTTTAGTCCCTACCATTTAATGAACTAAGTTGTTATGTGGTGTTCTTAGAAATTAAATGATATAATAAAAATTAAAAGTAAAATTGACCTAAACTACAGTATAACTATATATTCGTTATCAGGATACTTTTGATGTTAGCACCTTGATGAATGTAATATGAATTGGTTAGCCACCTTCATTACTTGCATGCCAAACAAAGATAGATGTAGGATGAATTATAGGACTTGTGCATGTAGATCCCATCATGAGAGGCATGTAGTGATTTGTGTTTGTTGCCCTTACTTGTTTTGCTCGTCCTATGTCGTGGCTACTACGGCATGCGGCCTCATTGTCTGACCTCTTTGTTGGATATCACAGATGCAGTTTTCAGCTTTGACAATGAAACCCGATGTACTTTTCGTGTTTTGAGAGAGACAAGTATGCTCAGAAAGTTATACTTCCTAGGATGGCAGTGGAGTCTTATGCTTTGTGGTTTTTTTGGGGTTGAGGCCAACTGCCAACTGTTATTTTTTCTTTCTTTTATAAGCCTGTGCGAAAAGAAAATGGTTGTTTAGACCGAAACTTTAAGCAATGGTTTTGTCACTCACTAAAATTCAAGTTTACTGCATTAACGATGATGCCACCAATTACTGGGTTTATTGGCATTGTCCGTCTGATTTTAATATAGAGAAATCAAACACATCACTGCCACCACCAACTCCAATGCCATATCCAAAAATTGATTACCACCATAAACAGAGTTCAATGCTTGGCCCAATAAAATACACAAATCCTAGATGGAGAACAATTTTACTTTGTTATATTATTGACTTCAATATATAAATGTAAAAGGTAGAAAGAGTATTATTAGAAGTTATATGTTTCATTTACTTTTGCTTCCCAACCCTCTAAATAACTTGCTAATACCTTCAAGACTGATTCTCTTTTAGGAGTGGTTTTCTATTCTAAACTTTTGTGCCAGCATATTTCTTAACTAGATTAAGAAATGTACGAATGTGGTATGATATTTAATAAATTTAAGATTAAATTATATTTTTTCCAAATATAATGCAAATCGTGATAAAAAGAGCTTCAAGTATACATGTGATGCAAAAGTCAATATTGTGGCTGGAATAATTTAAAATAATAATAAACCATAATATATATTATTATGGTAATTCAAAATTTTCGATTGGCTCTAGACAAGTGGAGTGCTCATGTGCTCTACAACTTGGATTGCAAAGATGGGTTTTCTCCTGTAGATGTGTGTGGTTAGTAATGTAAAAAAAATAAATCCACGTGTTATTTACGATATTTAAATAGTAAGTGTAAAAAATGTAGGAGATGCAGGCCTGAAATTATAGACATCTATTTATTCATTTGGTTTTGTTTGTTGTTAATAATTCGGGATGAAGACAATGTTTAAAATTCATGGGCAGTGTTTTTATTAGTTATGTAACGTGGGCATATAGTGTTGGATTGACTCCATTTAATTGTTTATCGAGGCTCCATGCTTCCATATATTGCTTCACCCACAAAAAAAAAATTACCAATTCTGCGAAAAATCAATCATATACAAATTGCCTACCTTTATTAACTCACCCATCTCCACAACGTAGTCTCTGTTATTGTTGCACCTATTTATTTCTAATCGCTGCAACAATGGTATTTACAGTATTTGTTTTCAGGTTGATTTGGGAGCGAGAACCCCCAGGTTCTATGTGGGAAGTGTCTTTGTCTCCGAATTTGTTGTGACAAACAACACGTTGAAGAGCAATATAGAGGTTGAGATGATTATTTTCAATCCCAATCCAAGGATGTGCATCTACTATGACAATCGGATTCCAAGTCTGTAGAATCGAAGTGTTATCCTCAGGTCCTCAATACATATTACCTCAATGAAAAAATCTGCACATTTGGTGACTTGATTATAAGTTAGTATAGTACTAAAAGCATTGAGATGCTTTACAATGTTGACCTGATGTAGAGAATATTGGACCAATTCAATGCTTTACAATGTTGACATGATGTAGAGAATATTGGACCAATTCCAACTATAGTCTTAGCCCATACAATTGTTTTTATAATTTTAATCTTCATACTCTTAAATTAAATAACAATTTTAATTTCTAAACTTGATTTTTCTACTTTATGATCGAATTTTGTAAGATATGACTGATTTATGTTAAAAAAATTACATGATATGTGTCATCACTAGAGCAAAACAGGCATGCAACATCTGTTACATATGGATTTCAACCGTGACATCTAGAAGGTTGGATTATTCCTTGTTACGATGGTGATTGACAAGTATGCATCATTGGTATGCATGAGCTACATCAGCAACAACACGAGTAGTTGCTACAGGTTCAGGTCCAACTGCAATAAGAAAGTTACAATGTGTTTCATTTCCTCACCTCTTCTCCCAACAACTCCAATAATGTAAGTATCCCTACATGGAAACCCTGGGACGTAGAAAATGTTCACAGAGGTTCCTCGTATTCTGCAATTCTTTGTTTTCAATATGCAAAAAATGGAAAGAGGTGAACCCATCATGAATATGCAAACTCAAGAAGAAAAGCATCATGGAGATATGAAGAAAATAGAAAAAGGTGATTCCATCGTGAATATGCAAACTCAAGAAGAAAATCATCATCATGGAGGTCCTGGATCAACTGTCTCAAGTACCATGCACTCGGATAGTAGGCATGGCATTCCTTTATGTGAATTTGCAATTAATCATATTGGTAATGCAAATAGTTCTAGAACTGAATTGTCAATGCAGTCACATCTCTCGAGAAGATTGACTACTCTAAGGTAGTAGTAGGAGTAGGGGGGGTTCTTCAAATGGAGACATCAACTTTCCATTTATGTTTGAGGGTGTTCCACTTGATCAAAATATTAACCTTTGTATGCTATTGGATTGTAACATAGATGATGATATGAGCGATATTTCTATTAATTCTAACCAAACTGAGATCAAAAGGGGGATTGACTTCATTGAGATGGTTTTTGGATCCCAAAGTCCACCAAACTCCATCGAGAATAATAACTATGAAGATCAAACCAACTTAGTGGCATTGGAATGGAAGAGGATAAACAACAACCAGGAAAAACAACTATAATTTTGATTAATCAGGCGCAGCAGCAAAGGATCAGATGATGAAAGATACTAATTCGGTCATTGCTAAACTTATTTCCCTTGTTGATATCACTGATAAAAACTCATTTTGGAATTGTACTTTTTGATCTCTCGTATTTTTAGATGCAACATTTTTTTCGCCTTGCAAGTGATCATGCTTTATATCTTTTCTTCAATTCATAAATGGTATACCATTCTATGAATTTGGTTGCATTGCTACATCTATAGGATTGTTTCTCTTGTTATATCAATGAATCTCATTAAATAGTTTGTGCTCGGAGCTTTGTAGTCAATGCACTAGGAGAGGACAATTCTCTCTTTCACATTGGGGTGGTTAGCAATGTGTTCCAGAGTTCAATACACCCAAGCAATTGGGAATCGATGAGAAACAGCTTGTGGGAAAGAGATTATGTTAAACAAGACGAGTGGGGCTTGATAGACTCGACCCATAACCAGTTGAAGGGATTTTCTTTAACAGATTCAAATGATTTGCCCCACATTTTTATGCAATATTGTTGGGTTTTAACTGAATCATTCTATTAAAGTTAACACGGTGGATGTGAAGAACAACTAGCGACATTTTCTTAGTGAGTAAGACCTCCCATATTTTAATGAATCCAATACTTCTTTCAAGGGAGATAAACGATTACTCGACGGAGAATTCATTTCCCATAATTAATGGGAGGATGGAGAGTAGTGCATGAAGTAGAGAATAGAACATAGAGGAGGAGGAGGAATACCTTCCCAACTACTCCAGCCCCTATGGTATCTGCAACAACGACTGCAAAATCAACTACTTACTCAATTAGCTTAGATCAGGTGAGGACTAGATCTTTTTTATGATCCCAATGAATTTGAATTTCTTGTTCTTGCAAACTCTCAATGCAGATCGAATTCCATCGATCGTTGAAGACCCAAAACCACCTATAGTATAGGCCACACGTGTTAACCCAACAAATATAGTGCTTGTATTCAAATGCAGAGCCCCTACAGATGTGGATCCCCTTCAAGTGAAAGATTGAGATCGAGGAGCAAATTATCCAGCAACAGAGGTAAAAACAGATTGAACTTTGTTGCTTCTTATTTCTTACCCTGTATAAATTGTTGGTTATCACTCTCTCTTCCTACTTCTTTGGCTGACCCAGGTTCATATCTGAACATGCTTCTAAAAAATCCCTCCAAATCTATCAGCCCTCAGAAGGAAACACAGCAAACAAAGTGTACTACGCAATCTCACTCGAGATAGTTCTATGGGTGACTGCAATGCTCAAGTGCTTGCAGTCTAGGAATGAGTGGGGATCTCGGATTATACTTTGTGATAGTCATTCATTTACTATATCATCCATCTATATGAAATACTCAGTAATTCTTTATTCATGCATGTAAATCAACAGATCTAACTACTTCATCAAGACATTCATCTTAAATTTAACCATTGACAGAAAATACATAAACAATAAGCACTTCACATAACACATGATCTGCCATGGTTCACCCCCTCCTGGGCTACGTCCACAGAGATTTGGCATCTTAGGCTCTTTTATTATGGTTCTATAATATATGGCACCGCGCGCACTACAACTCCATTTATATGATCACAAAACAAACTCTACGACCTTTGTGAGGCTGACTAGATCACACCAGGATCCTCAGCATGTGATCTAACCCTCAAGATATAGTTACTTTACTCTCCCATAGCTCAACAACTTACAAAAAGGTATCATATCTTACAATATTTTTCCTAGCTACGTAAAATAGTCTCCTCTAACATGCTCCCTCCTCGACCTAGACCTCCTAGGTACTTATTTATACTTATTCTTGGCTTCTTAGCCATTACAATGTCTTACAAAAACCCTAAAGCTAATGTGGTTAGGTTTACCTACATGCATTCCTCACACATGTTGCTTTTCCTCTTTTCCCGACGTCGCTTTTCCTTTATTTCCGACGTGCTCCCCTATTTTTCGGTGATGCTCTAATTCCTTCAACGCTTCTTTGATTTCTCTCAAAATTGGCCTGCGCCAACATGCCTTCAACACTGATATCGTGACTCATCCTGAGTCACTCATGGATTCCAGCATCTTTCATTACATGTGCCAGTGCGTCGTACATCTCTGTTATCCGTTGGCATTTCTCCTAAGCTTGGCTGCTCTTCTCTGTCATTGCCTCTACTACCTACGCGGTGACTGGAGGTATTAATATATGTCCCCCCTCCAAGCCTATCTATTCGATGTGCACTTTCTCTACATCAATATCCATGACCAATTGCTCTGCCTTCTCCTGTAAGGGCTCCAACTGAGCCTGTCTTTCCATCTTTTGTGTCTATGCCGCTTTTTCTTCTGCATGTAGGTTCTTCATCTCTGTGGTAGTTTTGATATTTTCTGGCAGGGACATTGTTCTATGTCGTTACTTGACATCTATCATTGATGCATGCAATTTATCTTCCTACCCTTACATCTCTTATAGGCTCCCATCCTCTAGTAGTTGTGTCCATAGATGGGCACTCTTTTCCAACATCTTTTTCATTATATGTATATTATGCGCAATGTTCTCTACATATGTTGGTGTGTCTTACTCTCTTTGCGTTATGACGTCTAGAGGAGTAGTAGGTATTGCACACTCCTCCAGTTTCTTGATCTGGTCTTTGTATTGTTGCAAAGTCTGCGCTATCTTTCTCATCTTCTCTTCCAAAGATGCTTCCTCTGATTCTGTGTTGTTTGAGATGGCTTGAAAGACTACCTGTATCTGGTTCTCCATCTCGTCCAGTTTCTGTTGTGCCCTTTTTTTCTCCTGCCTTTCCTGGCTGATGAATTCCTTCATTATAGTATTCTCCTCCTGCATTATTCGTAGATTCGTTGTGTCAGACCTTTCTCTAGACTGAATCTCCTGCACGACGTTGACCTGTAATTTATATAGTGCCTTTATCGGAATCTTGGCCAAATCCAAGTCCAGTGTGTCAATGTCTTTTAAAGGCTTATGCGTTGTCTCCTCATCAAGAAATAACATCTTCAATGTTAATATAAAGTTGGCACTCCCCTGTGCTATGATCTTCATTGTTTCTTGAGGAGGGAATCCTTCCCTAGCCTTTTCTTGTGTGTCCTTTTGTTGCGGTTCGTCATGTATATTCAACTGCTCCATCGCAGTTTTTACCTCTTATATTTGATCCATAATTGAAGCCCGGTGGTTCTCGTCATTTTCCCACACCTCTGATAGTCGATCTTCCATTGTCGTGGCTATCATCTCCACATCATCTGTTGTCAGTGATGTTTCCATTAGTTTTATGTCGATCGTTTCCTTCTTCCTGAAGCCGCTTGCTTTCTCCCTTGTTCTCTTTCTTTGGGCCTCTGATGGCTCCGATGCCTCAGGAACATCTATATACATGTATGTATCCTGCGACATTTCTTCCTCCATAGGTTTCTCCTGTGTCTATGTTCTTATTCCTTTTGCGCTCACCTGCTCTGTCATTCCTCTTCGTGCCTGTTTTGGGCACGGTGGACCCTGTGTAGAACCACGTTGTGACTTCTTTTGCGTCTTGATTTTCTTTTGAATTGGGTTGATTTCCCTCACTATACCTATTGTTGTCTTATTTTTTTTGCTAGTGCCATTCATGTCTGTCTGTTGTGAGGGGACTGTTCTACCCTACGTCTGAGTTTGTACCGCTGGCGTTATTCTTGGAATCTTTGGTACTTTCCACTCCTCGGGCCACTCTTGGACCTCCATCTGGATATTCTTCATCGTCACACAATAACTAAATTGTAGTCACTCCTTGGTTGGATCCTTCTTTGCTTGCAACCACATACTGTGACGCGATTCTTGGAAATTTGCTATCTGTCCAAAATCCTGGACAGTTTCTAGGGAAATCCTCCATGTATCTGCCAATTTGTTTTGGATCTCTGTTAAGTAAAGCGTGAATACATCATTGTTTATTTTATTGGCCTTGGGGTCTATTGTGCTTCCCAGCGACGTGTAGCGTGTTGCGCCACATTTTCCCGTCCTCTGCAGAAACACGTTGTAAGTGGGTTCTTGCCATCCCACCAATGCAATGAGGATGAGTAACCATGAGTAGTGGAACTCAGAGCCCCAATATTGTGCGTCCTTGCAATCTTCTAGAAAGAAATTTAGTAAATAAGGGGCCCAGATCATCAAGCTCCCCTTCACGCATTGTGTTGTCGCTGCTACCACTCTCGTTGGTACCTCCTCTTTTCTACATTTGCGCGTTAATTTGCAACCTAACAGCCTTGTTGCAAATCGTGTCGGAGGATCGTTGATGTCACTGATCCTAATTCCCCTGTTGCCTCTCTTTGCACCATACTTTGCCTTTATTTCGTCGAAGATGGCTTTTTCCTTTGTTTTGTCTTCTAAATATTGCTTTGGCTTCTCCCCATCCGTGGGTAGCCCAGTAATTGTTGCGATCAGATCAACATTGATAGGAATGGACCTATCTATCCATAAAATCCCTCCATATACTCGCGCTACGAGTTGCTTCACACATCCATTGATGTGTTACTGTGCCCAAAGTGCGATATGTATAGCAAATTCACGATTCACGTGTTGTATAACCCCAAGATCCACTACATAGGCTCCAACAGTGGTGTGTCTGATGGAACTTCTCCCCTTCTCTCCAAGTAGCTCTCTGGTGCCAAGTCTGGGAATTTCACTGCGTCCGCCACATCATCGTCGGAGTATTTAAGAGAATTTACTCCTCCCACCATTTCATCATCGACCTTCACTCCCTAAGGGATTTTTGGCATCACTATTTCCAATTCCACCTATGTACATTGTACGCCTTGCGTACTTCTCTCTGCTCGTGCCTTCTTCTTCCCTTGTGGGGAAAATACCCCAATTGTTGGCATGGCCTCGAGCTCTGTTTCACAGTCTGCTTCTGGTTCTTGTCCCTGCTCTAGACCTTGTTGAGTCGAATATGTGGCTTGTTCCTCTTGTTGCATCCCTTTTCCCATGGACGCTTCATATTTTGTCCTTTCTACGTCCTCCTCTGGTTGTTTGGCCTCCTGTGCAAGGTTTTGTTCCTCCCCTATGTGCGTGGTAGTAGGCTCATATTTCGACATGTGATTCTCTTCCACACCCACGACTTGTTAGATTTTAAGCTATTATTAGGTTTCTTTTCAATTTACTAGATAACCATAGCATAGATAGGATCACTGAGAGAAACACAATCACAAGAGACACATCATTTATCATGGGAAACCCTCATGGGGGAGAAAACCCAGCAAAAACTTCCTTAATATAGATAGCCAATACAATGCCAAGATATTAAACTAAACAATACTGAAAGTCCTCTCCCAAGTAATGTGCCTCTCTCTCTCTTCCTTCTTCTCCAACTGTAGCTCCAAACTTGCGCTCTGGATGATCAAGTGAGTGAGTGAACAAATGAGGCATTGGCCTCCTTTATTTATACAATCTGGAAGGTGCTGAAAGGAAGTGTCTTTTCACTGGCAAGGCCGACTTCTCTTTCTGGGTGGTTAGAACCACCTTAATTTATTCTGGGGGCAACTTCTCATTTTGCATATTACAATTAGGGTTTGACCAATCCGCAAAATGGGATTTGGTCATTTACAATGCCTGACATGATCAATCCACAAAAGGGGATTGATCTAATGAATAATACATCAATAATAAATATAATACTCTTTGCAGTTACAATATTTCAACACTCCCCCTTAACAAGAAGGGTATTCTACAACATCATCAGGAGAGAGAGAGAGGGCAACAACTTTAACAGCATCTGGAACACTGACTAGCATATCTATAAATCATCGAAAGTTTTTCTCATCATCATTGTTCACAACATGGAGCTCGAGTAGCATCATCATCCTCGTCAGCATGAGTCTAAGGTAACATCATCATCATCTTCAACGTGAGGCTAAAGTAACATCATCATCTTCTTTAGCATGAGGATAAATTAATGTCATCAGTATATTTAGCACGGGGCTAAAGTAACATCATCATCTTCAACATGAAAGATGAAATAACATCATCACCATCATCATCATCTTCAGGAAGAAGATGAAGTGGCATCATCATCATCATCTTCAGCAAGAAGCTGAAGTGGCATAATCATCATCATTTGCATCAACATGGATTAGTATAACACTAATACATCATCATCATCGATAACAACAAAAGGTTGATACAACATCAACAACAACAATATCATAGCACAAATGTTGGAGCATCATCAACAACAACAACATCACAGCACGAAGGCTGGAGCATCATCAACATCAACACTAGGCTGAGAGTATTCAGTATGAGGCTGGCATCACAACACAAAGTTGGCTACACAATATCATCAACACAAAGCTAACATCACAGCACGAGGCTGGTAACACATCATCATAGCACGAGGCTGGCAACACATCATCACAGCATGAAGCTGGCAACACATCATCGCAGCACGAGGCTAGCACATCATCACAGCACGAGGCTGGCACGTCATCACATCACGAGGCTGGTACATCATCAACACAAGGCTGGAATCACAACACAAGGCTAGAAACACATCATCAGCACAAGGCTGGCAACTCAACAACATCATCATGAAGCTGGAAATCTTTAGCACTAGGCTGGCATCACAGCATGAAGTTGGCAATCTTTAGCACTAGGTTGGCATCGCAACAACACTACTCCCCCTTTCGAGGGAGGTCCTTTCAGACTACACTAAGCTTATCCYGAAAGTGCTCAAACTTTACACGAGATAGAGTCTTGKTCAACACATCAATAACATGTTCATTTGTGCTAACATACTGAAGCTTTATGGCTCCTCTCTGCAACATATCACGAATGAAGTGATATCRGATCTCTATGTGCTTTGACTCATCATAKAACACATCATCTCCATACAAMWCTRGTTATTACAWAGGATCAYGGTGGCTTCTATCTCCARATCAAATAGATCTGTCAACAACATCCGAAGTCATACGACTTCACAAYTGGCGGAACATGCAACAAYGTATTATGCTTCTGTCRTGCTCGGAGCAATGCTGAATTTCTCCCTACTCTGCCATGAAGTCATGGTTGACCCCAGACTGAAACAACATCCCTTAAGGTATCTCATTATATGTTTTGCAACAACAATGTGAACACGTCTTGGTTTCTACTAGATACTAACTCAAGGAAAAACATATATCTGGCCTAGTAATAGTTAGATACATCACTGAACCAATAATGTATCTGTACATAGAAGCATCAACCAATTATGACGAGGTATCTACCAGAAGCTTCAACTTCGTTTCCATGGGTGTGTACATGGATATACATTTCAACATGTCAAACCTCTTCATTTTAACTGCATACTTCCCTTGGTTAAGGAAGATCTTCTATGTGCTCCGCCAAACTTCAAGACCTAAGAGATAATGCATTAGGTATTTCATCAAACTTTGTAGTGAGCTTCTTCTGCATTCTGTGATGATATTTTCTTCATCTTGTCAAGAATACATCATCTACATATAGTAGCAACATCATTGGCTCATCATTCATAACCTTGACGTAAAGGTTAGGATCAACTTTACTCTTGGTAAAGCCTAAGCTCGTCAGGAAACTGTCAATTCTTTCATACCAAGTTCTAGGAGCTTGCTTCAATGTGTATAAATCTTCCTTCAACCGGCAGACATGAGTCTTTTTATCTTCAATCTTCAACTCAAATTTTCTCATTGTATTGTACCAATCCAATACACTTTCTCAGCTGCAACTCAATCTACACAATCATGTGCTAGCTCTATGTGCTTTCTGCAAAGCACTATCTGTCTCACTGCTTGAGAGTATGTCCTTTCCTCTTTCTGCAACTGTTCCTTCTAGAACTGGGACTCTGCATCTGATCTAAAGCTGAGAATGGTTGCTCCATTCTCATTGTGACTGTTGAAATCTGGGAGTAACTCCTCTACTCCATCATGGAAACAACTTCATCTGGAACTGAGAGTGGCTCAATAACTGATATTGAAGGTAGCTCTTCTTCTTTCATGGAGATAACTCTATATTTTATTATAGTCATGTCTCCATGACCCACCTAATTTACTGCACCAGCTGTTTCTCAATTTTAAATATGGGGATTTCTCCCCCTGCATCTCATACTATATATGAATCATGGTTGTTCTAGTTGTCTTCATAAATACTGGAACTATTTCTTCAATAAGTGTCTCATCGTAGTCTTCTCCCTTTTGTTGGGAGAATCCTCTGGACACACATCAGGCTTTGTACATCTGCAACATGCTTGATTTGTATAGATCCATATTGGAATTCAATACCGACTTCTCTTCTAGTCTCACGAAAGAATCCATATCCTAGTCTTTCTGACTAGCTTCCTTCTTTGTCACTGAAACAAGAGAATCTTCCAGGAGATTTCATATCTCCTAGGAGTCTCTAAAGTTACGATCTAGTCCTCTCATGGCATCTGTCTCCCAATCTTGAAAGTTGTTTATTCATATAATCCTTTCTTATATCAAGCTTATCCTTGATTTCTTCTGATTCTACAACGACTTCATCATCTCTTACAGGGTATACTTGGTGTTGAATACCAAGTCTAAATATGAAGGACTGAGTCAAGCTTCAAATGAGTTATGCTTCCCGTCAAGGTGGCTTCATTAACCTTTGAATAATTTTTCTATGAGTTCTTGTTCTAATGTTCGGTCATCTTTGGAGCCTTCTTCTCCTTATAATCAATCTTCATATGAGATACTCTGAATCTCAAAAGATAGATTCTTCTTCATCTTCTTTGGTACATGAGTGTATATGGTCATGTACATAGTCTGCTTCATGTCTCATCTAATATGTTTCCTTCAGCAACCTTCACTATAGCTTCCTAAAGTTTATCACCTGTGACCTGAAAGAAGGTCAACAAAACAAGCAAGAATAATACTCTTTTGATAATAGTAGATAAATCAATAGCACGAATAATCATCACAGTAACTCCTTTAGAGCTATCACTTGTGACCTGTCTGAAGCAAAGATCGAAAGTAAGAAATGCAATACGAAATCAGTTCAACACTCTTCTAGTGTTGTGATCAAACATTCCTCCATGGTACCCTGGGATCAACACAAGAATTTTCTCCTAGAGGAGATGTTAGTTGTATCTGTTACAATAGGCATTTATCTCAATATGCTCACATGCTACCAAGAATACTACTCTTCAAAAATTGCTTCCTCAACTATAGTGTTTACTTGTAATGGGGCAGTTATCAACTTGTCATGTGCAAATTTGAATCTTATAAACTTAATTAATCAAACCTGGAACCTGGAGTCTCGTCCTCTAGAACGAGTGTGTGTTGCTCTCCTTCCAAGTGTCCTTCACTCAAGATGACAAGTGCTTTCTTCAACTTGTCCTCTGTACTAAGACAATATGTTATCTTGACAGAAGGTTGGGTTAGAGAGTAAATTCTATGATCTCAAATTTAATCCATCTAATACCTTGAATTTTATTTTGACCAAAGGTTAGTATTATGGTCATAGCTTCAACATGCAACTTGCATCAAAATAATGTCATAACGAATAGATGCATATTAGAATAATCAAACCTGGGTTGCATCATTCCTCTGAATGTGTTGGATCTTGAGATCCTTCTGGATCTATGGCAAGAGATCCCTTCTCCTGCAAATACCATTTAAAGATTAACAATTTAAACATATGTGAGTACATACCTCTGATAACATTTGCAGGTAGTGGCACCATTTGGTAACAGCGATAATAATTACCAACACCTTTTAAAAACTTAAAGGGTGACTGCAATTGTTAATGCAACTTAGGGTTTTATGAGGAAACCCTAATTTTTCAAACTTCACATTTTGAAATTCTGATCCAGGGGCTAGATGCACTGAGCTGAGGCAAGTAAGTTGGTACAGTCAGATTTCTGAAAATCCAAATTTTCCCCCCTCAAACTTGACCTGTGGATTTCTGGACTGGTGCTTCTGGTTTTCTGGTACTTCAAGTTTTCTGGTACTTCTAGTTTTCTGGTGCTTCTGGTTTTCTAGTAATTCTGGTACCGGTGAAAAATAGGGTTTCACTTTTCGAGAGTTCTATCCACTGAAAAGGTGCGCTGAAGATGCCAAAAGCTTCACTAGGGTAGGGCACACTTTTCTAGATGGGTTTTAGGCAAAAATTCATCTCCAACAAAAAGCCCTAATTTTCTTGTACGACAACAGTGACATTTTTCTTCTTCTTGTGAAAAATTCTCTCTTCAGCTTAGCTCCGATACCATGTTAAAGTTTAAGCTATTATTAGGTTTCTTTTCAATTTACTAGATAACCATAGCATAGATAAGATCACTAAGAGAAACACAATCACAAGAGACACATCATTTATCCTGGGAAACCCTCACGGGGGAGAAAACCCAACAAAAACTTCCTTAATATAGATAGTCAGTTATGCCAAGAGAATAAACCAAATAATGCAGAAATTCATATCCCAAGTAATGTGCCTCTCTCTCTCTTCCTTCTTCTCCAACTGCAACTCCAAACTTGCGCTCTGGATGATCAAGTGAGTGAGTGAACAAATGAGGCGTTGGCCTCCTTTATTATTTGGCAGGTGTTGAAAGGAAGTGTCTTTTCATTGGTAGGGCTGACTTCTCTTTGTGGGTGGTTAGAACCACCTTAATTTATTCTAGGGGGCGACTTCTCATTTTTCATATTACAATTAGGGTTCGACTAATCCGCAAAAGGGGATTTGGTCATTTACAATGCCCAACATGATCAATCCCCAAAAGGGGATTGATCTAATGAATAATACATCAATAATAAATAGAATACTCTTTCCAGTTACAATATTTCAACATGAATGTGGGCATCTCTTCCACATCCACGACTGTGGGCATCTCCTACGTTCTTGTTTTTGTCACTCGAGCACTACTTCTCGTGTTTCGCCCGGTTCTACTCGACGCTTCGACTCTCGGTGGTGACTTTCTGCTAAATTCCAACTACTGGCCACAAATATCTAGTAGTTGTTATCACTTCACACTCTTTCGCGCTCAACTCTCACTCTTCTCTCTTCTCCTTAGTGAAAAATGAAAATGACTATTTTTCCCCCCTTCTCCAACTTTTATAGCGGGACGATGAAATGACAGTTGTGTTGCACTGAAAGTTGTCACTTTTTCACTTTTTATTGTGTTTCCTACGCGATGTGCCTTTCTATATGTTAACTTCTCTCCTGCACGTAGTGTTTTCAATCACTGGTTTTTCTGCAACGCACTGTTAATTCTAACAGTTCTATTATATCAAAACCTTCCATCTCCATCGATCTGTTTGTATTTTTATCCCATTTCTACTTTTTATGGATTTTCTTCTTTTTCTCCTTTTTGTTTATTTTTCTCATTTTCTCTATCTTAACTTCTACTATACAATTATGTACACATTTTCTTACTGCGTTGTTAGGTTCAAGTGCTAGGAGGTTGGTTCTCCCTGTACAGTTTCAGTCGACTCTCATTGATCATTCCTCTCAGTTTCGTGCCTCCCAAGCCTGTTAATTGTATCGATCCCCCGTCGGTGACAGTATTCACTTCGTATGGCCCCAGCCAATGCATTCTAAATTTTCCTGAATGTTGACGAAATTTACTGTCATAAAGCAAGACTATATCTCCCTCCTTGAAACTCTTCCTCTTGATATGTCTGTCATGCCAAGCTTTATCTCTTGCTTTCTATACTTCCTGGTTAGATTCTGCCAGAATTTTATCTTCTTCCATTTCCATGAGATGACTTAGCCTTTCTTTTATTGTGACTCATTCTATAATGTTGGTAATTTTTGCGACTCGCAGACTAGGAACCAGAAATTCTAATGGCACCACTGATTCATGTCTATACACCAACCTGAATGGTGTCTGTCCTAACAATTTTTTGCATGTAGTCATGTATGCCCATAGTATCGTTGGTATATTCAAATCCCAATCATCCTTGTTGACATTGTAGATCTTAGTTAAGGCATTCTCAAGGATCTTATTGAAGGCTTCCACTGTTCCATTTTCCTCAGGATGGTATGGTGTACTCTTTTGATGGTAGACTTCAAATTCCTCAGTCATAGCTCTGATAGTACTATTGATAAAGTGAGTGCCTTGGTCACTCATCAAAATCCTTCGACAGCCAAATCTAGTGATCACTTTCTCAAACAAGAAGTGTGTTGTTGTCTCTGCGTTACAATCTTTTACTGGTGTTGCTTCTGCCCATCTATTTTGGTATTCTGTCGCAGTAATGATATACCTTGATCCTGACCTTTTTTTTGGTGGGTTAATTGGTCCCACAAAGTCTATTTCCCATTTGTCAAATACATGCAAAGTTACTTATGGTCATAGGGGCATCTCATCCCTTCTATTAGGTTTACCAACCCTCTGACAGACATCACATATCTAGAAATAGTCCTTGGCATCTTTATGAATTTTTGGCCACCATAGTCCTGAGCACAATACCTTATGCGCAGTATCTTTCCCTGCATGATGTCCTCCAAATATTCCCTCATGAGTTTATGCCAAAGTCCTAGGCCTTTCGTGTTCTAGTATGCATCTTCTCAAAATGTAGTCGACACCCATCTTGTATAAATGTCTCGTAATCAATTGATATTCTGCATCTCTGACTACCAGATTTTACTTATGTGCAATGTTAAACTCTTATGGCGCAACCCATGTACTCAAGTATTCAATAATGTCAACAAAATATTGATCAACTATTTGGACTGAAAATAGCTACGCATCATGGAAGTTATCTTCCAAGCTGGTAGGCTCTTCTCCATTGGTTACCCTTGGCAAGTGATCTGGTCATGCATTCAACTTCCCTGGTTTGACTATTACCTCAAAATAAAACTCCTGAAATAACAGTATCCATCTACAGATCCTCCCCCCCAACAATGGCTTGTTGACTAGGTATTTGAGGGTTGCATGATCTGTGAACATCTTAAAGTGTTTTCTCAATAAGTAATGTCTAAACTTCTGCAGTGCATAGACCATAGCAAGGCCTTCTCTTTCTGTAGTATTGTAGTTCTGCTCTAATTCTGACAATTTTCTGCTAGCAAATGCTATAGGATGGTCCAAATCTCCTACTCTTGGATGCACTGGAATTGCTCCAAGTGCTATAGCTGATGCATCTACATGCACATGGAATGTCTTTTCCCAATCTGGAAATACTAGAATAGGTGTTGTGACCATTATTTCCGTCAGAGTGTCCAAACCTTGTTGTAATTCCCCAGTCCACTGAAATTTGATATCTTTCTTTAACAGTTTCTCCATTGGCGCAATGATCTGTGCATACCCTTTTATGAATTTCTTGTAGTAGCGTGTATGTCCCAATGTTTCTCTCAACTAGCGCATTGTTTTCGGTAGTGGTAAATTGACAATCATTGCAATCTTGGCAGGATCTATTAGCAAGCCTTGTTTGCACACTATATGTTCCAACAATATTCCAAAAGGTGTCCCAAATATACACTTCTTGATATTCAATGATATCTGACACTGCCTGCATCTTTCCAACATCAACCTTAATACTTCCACATGATCCTTTATTAGACTATATACAATCCAATAATCCATATACACTTCTAAAAATTGATGTATGAACTCCTTAGAAGTAGTTATTACTACCCTTGAAAATATGGTTGGTGCATTTTTCATCCCAAAGGGCATGACTGTGTACTGGTAGGGTCCCCATTTTGTGGCAAAAGTGGTCTTGTACCTGTCTTCCAGAGCTATTTTGATATGATGGTAACCCTAGAATCCATCTGTAAATGAGTATGTTTTGTGGCCTCCTACATTCTCTAATACCTCATATGTGAAAGGGGTAGGGAAAGGGTCATCTAGGAAAGCATCATTCAGTTTCCTCAAGTCTACACAAATCCTTACCCCCCCCCCCTGTTTCTTTTTTTGCACTACCATAGGGCTTATCCATTTAGATTCCTCCAATGGTTCTATGATTCCAGCTTATAACATTCTATGAATTCCTGCTTTCACTTTCTGCTTATATATTGGATTCAGTCTATACGGTCTCTATTTGATAGATCTAGCCTCAGGTTTGAGAGGTATTTTCATCTCTCCTATCTCTCCTGTTATGCCTTCATCTCTGTAAACGTTGTTGGGAACATGTTGTTGTACTCGCGTAGTAACTATGTTATCCTCTCCATTGTTTGTTCATCCCAATAATCTCCAATGCTGGCCATTTTGGGATTATCAGTTGTCCCAATGTTGACTTTCTTCACTTTGATTGACATAGAAAACACTTATGATTCCAGAGATGGACCTTCCACCTCTCTTTCACCTTCAACTTCTATAATATGAATATTGCATGGATGATCTTCATCTGGTGCCTATTCTTCCACATGATAGCATGACAATAGTTCTTTGACTGTTCGTCTATTCTGTTGATGACACTCTATCATGAGTGCAACCTCTGGTTCATTAATAAATATTACCCCTATGATATGTTTGAGTGTTGAATCAACGTTGGGGTTCTCATGTTCGAATGAGAAAGTGACCATAAACATTTTCTATAATGTTGTCCATTCTGTAGTGCCTCTGCGCAGTTCCTGGTCTACATACTAGTTCGTTGGGATTCCTTCCAATGTGTGGATGAAGCGATGAGTCCATTCCTCTGGCGATGTCATCCTACATAGTGTTTTTCACTTCTCCAAGTGTTCTGTTGGTGTCCCTTGTGCATCATATCTCTAAAACTCATTGCTTCCCTACTCTGCGTCGAATCTAATGCGCAGTAGTCGCTTACATTGGTACTAGTTCCTAAATGTCTCTTTGTGTGCATCTCACCATCTTGCATGTGTTGCCTTGAGTGTTATGTCCAGGGATAAGAGCCTATTATTTTCTAACACTTCAGCTTCGTATCTTGTTAGGAATTCTTCTAAGCCATTCACCCCATGAAAACTAGGAGGTCCTTGTATCTCTGTACCTACCCATCTCACTGCACGGTCTATTCGTGCACACCTTCCTGTAGAGACTTCATGTAATATTTGCTGCCAATTCTCCAAGCCTATATCCAAGTCAGACGCACATGATGTGATACTCCTCCAGCTCAGTACTCCATCTGCAGTTGGGTTGACATAATATTATTCACGTGTTGTGGTTTTGTATAACTAGTTGATTTCCTCTAGGTCTAGGAAAGTGGGTTCTACAAACCTTTCTCCTTCTGATGGATCTAATGGCGCAATCACTCTGTATTCTCCTGATTCAAATGCCATCTTCCTTTTCTTCAAGTTGATTATGGCCTGGTTATCAAATGCCCAATCAAGCCCAAGCAATGTTGGATAAGGTGGTGTACCATTTACTATCTCTATCACTTCAAAATATGCCTTAGTGCGCACTCCACCCAAATCTACTATCACACCCTTAAGCCTTCGAATTGGTAGAACTATGTGTTTATTTGCTAGCTTCAATTGGACTGATGAATAGCTTAGTGTAGGCTCTCCCATGCATTGCCATATCTTCTTGGGTAACACATTTACCTCAGAGCCTAAATCCAATATGATATCCCCCATGTTAAAATCTCCAATGTTGGCATTCAGTATGAATTCCGTGCTTGTCCTCCTTCTTGTATGGAGGTGATTGATTGTTTTTTGCTCTAACTTCCCCTCTACTTCTATGTTACATCTTTCTAACATATTTTGAAAAACTTTAACAGATGATTCGTCATTCAACAGCTTAACACAGGATTGAAGAAAAGTATTTATGGTCCTTACTTGTTCTACAACTTGTGTTTCAGTGGTGTGGTCCACTGATAAGGGCATCTCGTACATTGGTAAATTCTGACTATGATACGTGGTTGATGTAGATGCAACAACTTCCTTGAGTAACTCTTGTTTTGCTTCCTTGAATATTCATTTTTCTTTCCCCGCATCGAATTGTTTCTACGGTTCATCATTCTTCTTCACCCATTGGTGTTGTGTTGGATTTTTTTGTACTGTGTCAGCTCTTGTCTTAGCTGCTTCGTGAGTAACTATCTTGATTTTTCTTCCATCGACCCTCGCCTCTACAGAAATCCACAGAACATTCTAATCATTCTGATTATGTTTTTCTTGAATTTTTCCCAAAAGTGTTGGGCATTCCTCTGTATCATGGTTTGTTGCAAGATAATACATGCAAGTCGCAGGTGGAAGTGGACATTCCCTTGCACAGTGTCCTGGCTGCTGGCAGTTGCGACACACTATTAGACCTTCGTGTAATGATCCCACGAAAAAAAATTATGCTTGGAATCACTAACTAACCATTGATCTGTTTATTAAGTGTTGTGTATGCAGGTTGGCCTTGACATTTTGGCCTTAGGGTTTATTCAGTTGTTTTAGCCATGAATTATACAAGCATTATTGCAAACATATAAAGATCATCATCAAGACAAGATAGGAACATAATAAATAACTGAACTTTATTATAGGAAATCAAGCACCTCATACAATGAGTGAAGCAGATCTGGAATAGCTTCTGATGGCTTGTATGACAATTATAGAGCTTCCTACAAAATGCTCCCGAAGATACAAAATCAATCCTCCCAAGGCTGCAATAGAAGATGAATGCTCAATATGCAAACTAGGGTTTAAGCCTAACCCTAAAGCAATTGGTACGACGTTGTTGACTACTAGTATGGCCTGCTAAAGTCAATGGATGCCAAGGGTTCGACCGTCCTGAAGCTGAAGACCCCCAAATGTTGTAAAACTCCTTCCAAAGATAGATCAAGGCAATAGAAGCCTTCCCCTGAAGTATGGAGCTCAAATGCTGAAGCTTCTTCCTCAAACTGCAGAAACCCTAGATTGGCACGACCCTCCTGAAACCCTGAATATGGCCAATAGTACGACCTGGCCGAATAAGGGCTCTAAATCCCCTGAAACTCCCTAGAATGATAGATTAGGTGGTCACAAGCACCTGGGAGAAGTCTCAAGGTTAGATATAACTTCTAGCCTCCTAGATATCAGAAATACTAAATCACAAGACATCCTCTCCTTCTTGAAGTCGTCCAACCTCCAACCGAGTGATAGGTACGTGATACCTCTTCAAGGAAACCCTCAAATTGATGAGCAAGGGCTTGCAAGCAAAACGTTAATGTTGAAAACCTTCCAATCTTCCTCAAGGTGCTAGATCGAACTCTTTTTCTACAAATGGTGTGCCCCTG
This sequence comes from Picea glauca, assembly GCA_000966675.3. Classification (NCBI taxonomy): domain Eukaryota; kingdom Viridiplantae; phylum Streptophyta; class Pinopsida; order Pinales; family Pinaceae; genus Picea; species Picea glauca. Next base: position 30,192 of record JZKD02S1998209.1, read on the forward strand.
CAAGGAAACCCTAGCTGGTACGACCCTGCTGGTTCAACTGGTACGACCCTGCTAATCCTCCTGGAAAGATGATAGATGTAGAAAGGTGTGGGTGGAGTATTTCATATCCGAGACCAAGCTTGGAACAAGGTGAGTGGAATCTTTCACCATTGATTTGTTCACTAGGGTTTGTAATATCAAAGCCCTTAACATTGTATGCTCAAGAGCATCAACAAGCAATTACCAAAAATCTAGAATGAATGAGAGGTGCGCCCTAGCCTTCTCTTTATACTTTTTCTTCTATTTCCTTGTTGAGTAAAGTTAACCCCTAGGGTTAACCCTAACTCAACCTCCAACGCTTCTATTTCTTCATTGAGTTATCTTTTTAACTCTTTTTACCTTTTAATTAAGTCAACTTAAGAATATAACCTTAGTTTGGTTGACTTTTCCCCTCAGTGTGAGACTATGGCCTAGTGGGGATGCCTAGGACACTAAGTCTTCTCAAACCTCTTCATCAAGAGGTGGGGGACATTACAGTCTCCCCTGCTAGAAATTGCTTGCTCTCAAGCAATTCCAAACATATTTCACGTACCACTTGTTCATTTTCCCACGTGGTATCCTCAATGGGTAGATCCTTCCATCTGATCAGGTACTCTTTGATGCTTCTTTTCCTAAGCCTCTTCTCTCGAACCTCTAGTATCTCTTCCAGAATCAAAATAATCTGTCCTTCTTCATCCATGGGAGGTAGTACTTCAATAGGTGTGATGTGTTGGCCGATGGCCATCTTCAGGCAGGACACAGGGAAGACATTGTGTATCCTACTGCCATGTGGAAGTTCTAGCTCATAAGCTATGACCCCTATCTTCTTGTTGATCATGTAGGGCATGTTATCCCTGATTTTTAAGGATAACCAGGAGATCATGTCTCGAGGCCCACAGGTCCTAGACATGGAGTAATGAGAGTAGGATTGACCTGAGCATGGCCCTAGAGGGCCCATCCTTTTCGTCTTCCATCAGCTTTATCTTGTCAGCAGCAACAACATCCATCACCATCGGCTTGGTCTTGTATCAGACGAGGTTCTTGCTCCATGAGGTAATTGGTCCAGGTATCATGGTATGTGTCACTTTTGATCATTAAAACCTTTAAATATATGCATTTGATTCCTTTTATCTCTAAACACTGCTTGGATCTTACATTAGCCCACTTGACCATGCTCTGGGAGATTGACAGGGTATCCTAGCAAGTCTGTGCCCATAGGTCTGGGTTTGCCACTGGGGGATTTCTGAAAAGCCATCGTCCGCTCCCCTCATAGCACCACTATTTCATCTTATCTCCCGCTCACTTGTCCCATTCCCCTTGTCCGGGCATTGGGTTGACCTGTTTGTAGGATTGCACCTTATCTCGTGGGAAGAAGGGGCTAAAGGCCCAGAAGGTGAAAGTAGCTGGTAAAAGATAAAAGCCTAGAAACAAAACCTCGAGGTGCTTCGCCCAGGGATCCCCGAGAAGGCAATAAAAAGCCTCTCAGTGAGAAACAAGAGGGACCCGAAAACTATAAACAAGACCTAGTCAAGAGGATAGGGGGTCTCATCATGAGCCAACCTATTAGGTTCATGGGTACATAATAGTATGACATTGCCACCATCTGGTTACCACGCCAGGGCAGTGACCTTTGGTTGCACGGTCAGGGGAAAGGGGGTCCCATCACAAGCCAACCTTCTCATCTATGTGAA
>JZKD02S1998209.1:39166-49817 GCA_000966675.3 Picea glauca
GTTATCTACACCTAGGGTCATCCTGCGTCTAGGGTTTGATGATAGAGCCTCGCTATAGCAACACTCTCCCTCATTGCACTCTCTTGTCTTGATTTATCTTTCATGCTAGCCGTTTTGACAAGTTAACCTAAGGAAGGAGGAGAGAGCATGAGGCCTTGATTTAGTAACACCGGAGTGAGCCTCTTTCCCCTAGGGTTTTGATTCTGGGCCCCTGCCATGGCAGCACTTCAGAACTCTTCCCTCTAGTCCTTAGTCATCCTCCTTAAACCCTTGCGTCCTCCATTAAATTGACTCCATTAGCCCAAAGGCACTGATCTTAGACCTCCAGCGTTGAAGTGAAAGTGACCAAACAAACTCTCAAACTCTTTTCTAAATTGAAACCCTAACTAACTGCTAACCCTAAGTTGTTGATGTCATACCTAGAATATTTCATCTTTATGCAGCAACGTTTTGTTTTAGGAGCAATTGAATGGTGATTTAGGCATTAATTGATGTTGTGTTGATTTGTTACATTGAATGCCATCTCATTTCAATATTTATTGAGGAAGTGATATTATTTGCATTGCTATATTGATAAACATTGACTTCGTCAATATTTATTGCCATAATTGCTTATATCAGATAGTCTTATGAAGTACTAACCCATTGAATCAAAGCTTGCATATATTGGTTTGTTGTTGCTTTGTTCCGGGTGGGTGTTCTTCTTTGGGGATTCACTTCATTATTGGTTGTTTAGCCGAGATTCTCTGTTTTGGTGGTGACCTGTGAAGGGGGAACTTCAACTTTGTCGTTTTAACTTTTGCCTCTTCAAAACTCAAGGTTATCGGGGACGTCTCCCCTAGGCCTAACCTCCCTAAAGAGAAAGAACCTCCACATCGTGGTGACATTGGGTGGAATAGGTTCTTGTTACGCTAGTCTGGCCTTCTATCTTAGCTATTTGACCTAGCTATAAACTGTGCGATAACAGGGCCCAAAGAAATGTGGTTGTAGCTTCTCTGCTCCGCTTCTTTTTATAGAATCCTGCCTGTATGGTTGGAGCCTTAGATAGACTAAGTCACCAACCTCAAAAGTACGATAAACCTTGTGCTTGTCTGCCTAGACCTTCTATTGGTTCTATGCTCTCTATAGATGATCCTTTGGCTCTCTGAGGATGTCTTGGCTCTGTTGTACCCAATCATGTACCATTGGTGCCCTGCTATCACCAAAAGAAATATCTACAAAAGATAGTGGGTCATAGCTATAGCAGGCCCTGAATGGTGTCATGCCTATGGACACGTATTGGGTGGTGTTGTAACAATACTCTCCCAAATGCACCTATCTGACCCACGCTTTCTGATGCACTGCTACATAATTCTTGAGGTAGCCTTCTACCCATTTGTTGACTATCTTGGTCTGTCCATCCATCTGAGGGTGATAGATGGTACTAGGGGTCAAGGCCATACCAACCAATCTTAAAAACTCCTGCCAAAATGTACTCATGAGACTGCTATCCCTGTCACTGACAATGGTCTTGGGTAGACCGTGAAACCTGAAAATCTCCCTGAAAACCAGTCAGGCCACCTGCGTTGCACTGAACTCTGTGGCTATGGAGAAGAAGTGTGCAAACTTCGTCAACCTGTCCACCACTATGAAAATGTAGTCCTTCCCCTACGTCCTTGGCAACTCGGCGATGAAATCCATAGATATGCATTCCTACTTTTGCTCTGGAATGGGTAAGGGTTGGAGTAGTCCTGTTGGGTGAGTGTGCTCATTCTTGTTTTCCTGGCATGTAGTACACTCCTTGACATGCTTAATTACATCCTCCTTGAGGCCCTTCCATGAGAACCTCTCTCTCACATGCATGTACGTCTTACCAATCCCTTGGTGCCCTACCATTGGTGAGTCACGACATGCCTGCAACATTTTGGCCTTCAAGGCCGAACCAAGAACCAAAAAGATTCGACCCTTGTAATAGATGAGGTCATTTATGATCCTGAAGTTGTCATCCTGTACTTGTCCGTCCAATAGCTGACATGTGAACTGATCCTTTGCATACTCTACCACCAAGTGGTCCTTCCAGTCAATCGAAACTCCTGACATGGAAAAAATGGATGGCCTCCTGGACAATGCATCAACCACCATGTTGTTTTTCCCTTTGACAAATTCAATTTCAAAGTCATAGGTCTGTATTATGCTTACGCATTTCTGTTGACTTTCATTTAAATCCTTATGCTCCAATAGGTATTTAAGACTGTTATTATATGATTTGACCACAAACCGTGCACCTACCAGGTATAGCTTGAATTTGGCTAGTGCGTTCATGATGGCCAACATTTCTTTGTCATAAATGCTATAGAGTAGCTCAGGACCCCTGATTTTTAGGCTCTCATAGGCAAGAGGGTGCCTATTCTGCATTAGTATGGCCCCTATACCTTCTCCTGAAGCATCACACTCCAAGGTGAAAGGCAGGCCGAAATCTGGAAGAGCTAGGACTAGGCACGTGCTCATCACTTTTTTCATCTTATCCATCATATGTTGAGCTTCTCCACTCTATTTGAAGGCTCCCTTCTTCGTCAAATCGGTCAAGGGTGCACATAGATGAGAAAACCCTTTGACAAATTTCCTGTAGTACGTGCACATGCCTAGAAATCCCCTCAACTTTGTGAGTGTTTTAGGAGTAGGCCACTCCATAATGGCTTTTATTTTCTCCTGATGTACCTGTACCCTTTTTTCTCCAATGATGTCTCCTAAATAAAGTACCTTTGTCATTCCAAACTCGCATTTGGACTCCTCAACGTACAATGTTGTTCCTCCATGATATACATAATTTGGTCCACATGTTGAAGGTGTTCCTCCCACGTCTTGTTGTTAACTAGCAAGTCATCAAAAAACACTAACAAGTGCTTCCTCAGCTGTCTGTTGAACATATGGTTCATGCAAGATTGGAATGTGGTTGGGGCATTAGTTAACCCGAAGGGCATCACCAAGAACTCATAATGGCCATAATGACATCTGAAATCTATTTTTGAGATGTCCTCCTTCCTCATCTTGATCTGATGGTAGCCAGAACGAAGGTTAATCTTTGTGAAATAGACAGATCCATGTAGTTCATCTAGCAACTCATCAATCCTTGGTATAGGGTACCTATTTTTCATTGTCTTTTTATTCAAGGCCCGGAAGTCAATGCACATCCACATAGTCCCATCTTTCTTCTTGACCAACACTACTGAAGAAGCAAAAGGGCTTGAACTCGGACTGATGTGTCCCATGTCCAGAAGTTCTTTGATGGATTTCTCTATCTCGTCTTTATACTTCTTTGGATGCCTATATGGTGTGGTGATGACTGGTTTAGCTCCTACCTCTAGCTCAATGATGTGCTCAAACCCCCTGTCTGGTGGTACCCCTAGAGGAATCGGTCCAAACACTTTGTGGTGCTTGTCAAGGATCTCTTGGATCTCTGGGGTGTAGTGAACCTTACCCTGCTCATCCACACGTGATGAAATCATGCATTCTGTTGCATACACTATCTCATCTCTCCGGAAGATGGCCTCCATCCTCTTGGTCGTGACTACCTTTGCAGCATTACCTGTCATGCCATGAAGCACTATCTTTCGTCCACCCTCCACTATAAATGACATCTCCATGGTCTTGTAGTTGGTGGTGATAGTCCCCAATGTAGTGAGCCACTGGAATCCAAGGATTATGTTAGTATCTGCAAGGTCCATGACATAGACGTCCTGTACCAACTCATGCCTGCCCAATGTAAGCTTCATACCTGGAATGTACCTATCACACGACATAGTGCTTCCACCTGCTACCTCCACCTTTAATCCTTCAAAATCAACCTTGGGTATATTCCTCCTCTTAAACAATGCTGAGTCAATGAAGTTGTGAGAGGCTCCCCCATCAAACAATACTGATACCTTTTGTCCTTGCAAGACTCCCCTCATCCTGAAGGTGTTATATTTGGGAACCCCGTTGATAGATGCCAAGGTGGCTTTCTCCTAAGTCGTATTATCCTGTCCTATGATCTCCTCCTCTATTGTCTCAATAGTTTCGGCCTCAATGTTCTGTATCTAGCCGATCTCTTCCTCTTCCTCATTGTTTGAAGTGACTTCTATGCAGTGCACTTGACCATGACCCATGCATTTGTGTGTCAGGTTCCATGGTTCCTTGCACGTGAAGCAAAGTTGCTTCCTTCTCAGCTCCCTCCTAGTGTTATCATCCATTCTGCCATAGCCCCTGTCAAACCCATTGTGTCATGTCCCCCTTCATTCATTGGAGGTCTCTGGTCTCTTCCCCCGGTGTTAAGAGGTGGCCTAGGTACAAACTTTGGTTTGGAAGCTAGTCCTAGGTCCCATGTCCTCCAAATAACATCCTATAGAGTGGTAGGCTTTAAAGCCTTTACCCAACCCTTCAAGGGTTCCATCAACCCCTCAATGAAGAGAATCATGAGCCTGGTTGATGATATATCCTGCACCATGACTGCTAGCCTCTGAAATTCCTCGGCTGCCCCTGTTTGCTTGAGCTGTGTGAGCTCCCAGAAAGGTAGTTCAGGATCCCCCAAATCAAATCTGTCAATGAGTCTTTGGGTGAATTTTGTGTAGTCACTATCTGGATGTGGCCTAGGGTGGTGAGTCCATGATACCACCAGTCATGAGATTTGCCATCCAAATACATAGTGGCAAACTTTATGGCTTCCATATCCCTCATGGGATTAAGCTGCAGATAAGTGTCCGATTTTTGTACCCATGCCTAGGTTGTCATCTTGGTCGTACCATCAAAGTATGTGATTTTTATCTTCCCTCTTCGTTCAAACTCAAAACCGCTCCTGTGGTTCGTCATGGGCTTGTTTTTGAACTTGAGTTGGCAATATTGATCCAAGGACATCTGCCTCTGAATGATCATATCCAAGCTATAGTACTCCCTAGTACACTATGCCATCTGCTCAACAAAGTCATCCACCTGCTCCGGTTGTATCTATTCATCTGTGAATGTAGGTAAGTACAATCTAGGGTTCATCCTGCTCCCCATGTGTCCATGTGACATACCCCCTCCATGGCTTCCTTCGGACCTGGGAGCCTTTTCCGGATTCTACCTGTCTCCCCCATGGGATCCACCAGCTTATTTGTTTCCATACGTCTCAGGGTCCTTCCCCTGATGAGTCATCTTCATCAATAGCTCGGTTATCTGGGTTTGGTTCTCATCAATCTTCCTTAGATTCCCATCGACCCTCTTCAAGGTCTCAGTGATTTCGGCTTGTCCCCTTCAGTTTGTCTCCTTGCTTTCTTGTAAGTGGTGGACCAGGTTGCCTTCTGTGAGGTTTAAGGTTTGTTGGAATTTGTCGAATTCGGATGCCAAGAAAGCCAACCCCCGTGGCTCACGCTCATCTCTTGATCCCTCCATTTCACCTTCCGTTTCACTAACCTCCTTCTTCCTTCTACCCATAAAGATACCATTGTACCTCTGCATGCGCTAATCCTCACAGGTTTGGAGGATCAAAGTTCTGATACCACTGTAATGATCCCAAGCCAAATTTTTTTGCTTGGAATCACTAACTAACCATTGATCTGTTTATTAAGTGTTGTGTATGCAGGTTGGCCTTGACATTTCGGCCTTAGGGTTTATTCAGTTGTTTTAGCCACAAATTATACAAGCATTATTGCAAACATATGAATATCATCATCAAGACAAGATAGGAACATAAGCAATAACTGAACTTTATTATCAGAAATCAAGCACCTGATACAATGAGTGAAGTAGATTTGGAATAGCTTCCGATGGATTCTATGACAATAATAGAGTTTCCTACAAAATTCTCCCAAAGATACAAAATCAAGCCTCCCAAGGCTGCAATAGAAGATGAACGCTCAATCTGCAAACTAGGGTTTAAGCCTAACCCTCAAGCAAATGGTACGGCCCTGTTGACTACTGGTACGACCTACTGAAGTCAATGGATGCCAAGGGTTCGGCCCTCCTGAAGCTGAAGACCCCCAAATGTTGTCAAACTCCTTCCAAAGATAGATCAAGGCAATAAAATCCTTCTCCTGAAGTATGGATCTCAAATGCTAAAGCTTCTTCCTCAAACTGCAGAAACCCTAGATTGGCACGACCCTCCTGAAACCCTGAATATGGCCAATAGTATGGCCTGGCTGAATAAGGGCTTTGAATCCCCTGAAACTCCCTAGAATGATAGATTGAGTGGTCACAAGCACCTGGGAGAAGTCTCAAGGTCAGATCTAACCTCTAGCCTCCTAGATCTGAGAAATATTGAATCACAAGACATCCCCTCCTTCCTGAAGTCATCCAACCTACAACTTAGTGATAGGTACGTGATACCTCCTCAAGGAAACCTTCAAACTGACGAGCAAGGGCTTGCAAGCAAAACCCTAATGCCGAAAACCTTCCAATCTTCCTCAAGGTGTTGGATTGAACTCTTTTTCCACAAATGGTGCGCCCCTTCAAGGAAACCCTAGCTGGTACGGCCCTACTATTCCTCCTGGAAAGATGATAGATGTAGAATGGTGTGGGTGGAGTATTTCATCCCCGAGACCAAGCTTGGAACAAGGTGAGTGGAATCTTTCACCACTGAGTTGTTCACTAGGGTTTGTAATATCAAAACCCTCAAAACTGTATGCTCAAGAGCATCAATAAGCAATTACCAAAAATCCAGAATGAATGAGATGTGAGCCCTAGCCTTATTTTTATACTTTTTCTTCTATTTCCCTATTGAGTTAAGTTAACCCCTAGGGTTAACCCTAACTCAACCTCTAGCACTTCTATTTCTTCATTGAGTTATCTTTTTAACTCTTTTTACCTTTAATTAAGTCAACTTAAGAATATAACCTTAGTTTGGTTGACTTTTCCCCTCAGTGTGAGACTATGGCCTAGTAGGGATGCCTAGGCCACTAAGTCTTCTCAAACCTCTTCATCAAGAGGTGGGGGACATTACACTCTGCCTCTTCCAAATCCTCCTCTACCTCGTCCTCGACCTCTGTATCCAGTTCGATCTCCTCGTGGTGCATTGTACTGAGGCACCTGAATATACTGCGTGGGGTTATATTGTGGTTGTGTGTTATTATATTGAGGTTGTTGTGCATTATTATATGAAGGTGGTACCTGGTTAAACTAAGGTGTATCTTTCCCTGTCATCATTTCTTCCTGCACCCTATATGTATCTGATGTTCTCTCCCGCATTAGGTCCATTGTCCTACAATCTTTATCATCATGACCCACTAATTTGTAAAAGTTGCAATATGAACTCTTAGGTACTGTCTGATACTTCTGCATCATTGGAAAATGATATGGATCATGTCCATGTGTTTTACAGATCTTGCACCATAATCCTCCTATTGGAAAAGGCTTTGGTAGCCCTGTTTCCATGTACTGCGTGAAAGTTGGGCACTCATTCTTGTGGTGTCCTTCCGTTCTGCATGTGGTACACCAAACAACTTCTCTTTTCTCTTTGACCCTATTCTGGTTTCGTTGAAACGTGAGGTTCTTTAGATCCTCCTTTAGCTCCTCTATTGTTGGATCTCTTTTCTGGTACTAGTTCTCTTTGAGTTGTAGGGCTTCCTGTAGAGCCTCTGCCTGCATCTAAAACTTTTGTTCCCTCAAAGGGTATTTGAGATGTGGTAATAAGGAGTTCACAAAGAGATGTCTATGTTTCATATCAGTCATGACATACTTTAGCTTACCTTTAAGACGTTTAAACCTCTGATCGATCTCCCAAACAGACTCACCTGGTTTTTGCTTGATCTCAATAATCTCATTCATGTACTGATCTTCGGAAGTAGGTTTCTGAAATTAATTTATCAGCAACTTCTTGACATCTACAATAGTCCTTGTTGGGCTTTTTCCAACTAAGCTGATGTACCAATCCAGTGCGCGATCTCTTAGCATGATAGCTAATTGCGCAACTTTTGTATCCTCATCTGTGATATGATTTGCTTCCCAAATATTCTCACAGATAAACAAGTGCTTTTTAGGATCCTCTGATGCTTCTCCCTTGAATTTGGGTAACCTGATGGTGGGATCATGTCCTGCCATCTTGAATGATGATGAACTATGACCTCCGCACAATGTAGATACTTGACTACTACTTCTTGAACTGACTGATCCAATCGTTTCTCCTTGGTTGGGTGCACTTCCTTCTATCTTTCTTCCACTAAAATTCAGTTGTCTAAATGGTGGTTTTCTTTTTGGTGTATTAGTCGCACATGGGTTTATGGGTTCCACACTGACATCAGCATGGAAGGGAGTGTTGCCTTATGTTCCTACCCTTAGACCTCTTGTCTTTTTTTCATATGTTGTGCACAAGATTTCCTCAATCTTCTCCACAGCATGAAGATCCTCTACCTCTTCTTCATCACTTGATAAGCCCTCTCTCTCTGCTATGGCTCTCTTCTTATTATTCATCTTATATTGGTAGGGTACTCCACTGCACATTTTTCCAGTTGTTTCCATGATCTGCTTGATCTGATCTTCCTCTATCATGATTGGGTCCAAGGCCTCATCCTTTTTTCCTTTATCCATTTCTTCCTCCATTTCTTCATCTCTTATCAGTGCTTCCCCCATGCACAGAGGGAAGTTTAGCTATCTAACTCCATAGTCATTAAACCTTGTTATACAGTAAGATCTTGATGGAAGTATACAACGATCTAAAATATCTTCCTCGTGGTTCTATTAGAAAATCTTTCTATGCTGCATTGTAAGACGTCGCAGTGTCTACTGCAAATTCTGTGATAAATCCTACAACAATATTGTCTAACCATAAATCTACTGCGTGCGTGAATTTGTTATCAACTTGTTGTAACTGCACGATCTCCACAAGATTCCACTCTAGCTGTCTGATCTGATTTATTGCGTGGTTGTCTTTCAAACTCAATATCCACTCCTGCAACACATGTGGGAAATCACAGAAACATACTTCATGCAAGTCACTAAATACATGCTTGTCCAAATATTTGTGCATTGTTATTTTAGGGTTTTTGTTGTCTTTTTGCGTAAACTCCAGCTCCTTTGTCTTCAACCAACTTTCGATCTCTGCCTTCGTTGGATTCCACAGTCTGAACATTACATTCTATAGTTTCATTTTCTGCATGACTCTTTCATGGATCCTACTCACTCAATCCCATGGAGTTTCAGCCGGCAGTGGAACCATTTGTTGGTTATCACTCTCTCTTCCTACTTCTTAGGCTGACCCAGGTTTAGATATGGACATGATTCCAACAAATCCCTCTAAAAATATCGGCCCTCTTAGTAAACTAGAAGGCAACACAACACATAGAGTGTAATTCACAGTCTCACCCGAGATAGTTCTATGGGTGACTTCAACGCTCAAGTGCTTGCAGTCTAGGAATGAGCGGGGATCTGGGATTATTGTTTTTGATCTTCATTCATTTATTATATCATCCATCTATATTAAATACTCTATCATTCTTTATTCATGCATGTAAATCAACAGATCTAACTACTTCATCAAGAAACTCATCTAAAATTTAACCATTGACAAAAAAGACATGGACAATAAGCACTTCCTATAGCACATGATCTATTATGGTTCACCCCTTCCTGGGCTACGTCCACAAATATTTGGCAGCTTAGGCTCTTTTTATTATGGTTCTGTAATATATGGCGTCGTGTGCACTACAACTCTGTTTATACGATCACAAATCAGACTCTACGACCTTTGTGAGGTTGACTAGATCACACCCAGGATCCTCAGCCTGCAATCTAACCCTCAAGGTCTAGTAACTTTACTCTCCCATAGCTGAACAACTTACAAAAAGGTATCTGATCTTACAATATTTTTCTTAGCTACGTAAAATAGTCTTCTCTAACATGCTCCCTCCTCGACCTAGACCTCCTTGGTATTTGTTTATACGTATTCTTATCTTCTTGGCCATTACAATGTCTTTTCCCGACGTTTCTTTTCTCTGTGCCGCTTTTCCTTTATTTTTGGTGTGCTCCCCTGTTTTTCGGCAATGCTCTGATTCCTTCAATGCTTCTTTGATTTCTCTCAAAATTGGTTTGTGCCAACATAAACAAATATGAAGAATTAGGAAATAGTCTCATGCCTCAATAGTCTATAGATATCTTGCTCAAAGTATTGAGAACAATAGAGAAAACTGCTCAAAGTATTGCATAGAGAAGGAAAAGAAAGAGAAAAAGAAAAGGTATTACACATAGAAGAAAAAAAACAGAGAAAAAGAAAAGGGAGTAGACACATCCATGTATTATCTTATCCCTTACCTCGTTCCACTAGGAAATACATACATCATGATCCACTGAGCACACACGGCTTGGAGGGGTTGTTATGAGTGATTATCGTATTTTCTATGAGATGAGGAAGACCGCCAGCCAGATAGTTGATGGCCACTTTTCCACTGCTTTGGAACAATATGGATTTGGCCTCTATCCTTGCTTCTAATGCTACTACTACCTTTGGGAAGGCGGTGAGGATGAGAGGTGGAAACACAGTTAGTTGGGAAGGTGGCAAGGTGTTTAGGTGGTGAGAAGATGGCGTGGCGAGATGACAGAGTTGTCAAACCCTGACTCTTTGCAGTATGACAATGATGTACAATTTATTGCCCATTAAATTAGGATCGAATATCCAAGAAGAATATAATAAAATAACACATACTCACCCAATTCCCTGGAACTACATTTC
>JZKD02S1998220.1:4701-15582 GCA_000966675.3 Picea glauca
AAGTGATAGTTTTTCTCATTGGGTGGATCACTGGAGCTGCGGCTTTACATCAAGCTTCTCAAGCGCACATGTATTGTGCGATTCAATGCTTAAATGCACAAATTTTTGACTGGATCACCACCTTACTAGATTGCATGAAGAGGTAGCTAACCGAGTGTTGTATGCAAAGACATAGAAACTTCGGGTTTGGGACAGTTTTGTGTTCCTTTTTCTTTGAGAGGGGACCCATTCTCAGTCCTAGAGAGACGATACGAGGGAACGAGGCCTCTCTCCCAGTTCTATGCAGGTGGACGACGTTGTTTCCGCGACAGGGGGGAGGGAGGACTATTTTTGAGGGCATAAGCCCCATGACTCTTACTGCACCTATTTTTGAGGTGCTTGCACCCACCCCTGTACTCTGATATATATATGGATATTTTTCATCTTTTTACGTTTTATGGACTACATCTAATTTACAAATGTATTTACATGTGCGTGTGTGTGCTTTTTCTTACATGTGTGCAATATGCCAATCTAATACATGATTATCTAGAGTATCTATGATTTGATTCAATCTCCTAGGAACATGGATATACATAATGTAATAAAAGCTTCGTTCTAAGAGACGTACCCTAAGGAACCGTTGATGTAAAGTAGGATTGTAAATGCGACAAACCCCATTTAACTGAGACACAACCAGCTGAGCATCTAAGTAGACCTGGAGGTGAGAGATACCATGTGAGAATGTGTCAGGAAGAAAATATAAAACTACATTGTATTCAACAACATTGTTTGTGGCATCACCTAAATAGATACCTCCTGAAGATAACAACTGACCTTGAGGTGTGAAAATCACCCAAGTTGCAGAAGAAAGCCTCCAAGTGTGCCAGCTAGCACTGTCTGCAAACCCAACGAACACCTTTGATTCACTTGACATCTTCCACAGTGAAAAAGATGACATAAAAAATGACACGTCCATAAAACTAAAAAGATAAAAAATAAAAATGCAAATGTATGAGAACTATACATATGTACAAAAAGTCACCCGAGGCGACCCACCTATGAGTAATACTTCTTGAGTTAGAACCCACTTCTAGGCTCTTCCAAAGAATTTCCCTCAAAGTCCACCAGATGATAAGTGCTCTTCTTTAGAACCTCTTTCACGATGAAAGGTCTAAACAACATGGGTTTGAACTTGCCTACCCCCAGGAGGTCCTTATCTTGGTCATAGACTAGGACAATGTCTCCTTCAAAGAAAATCCGAGGATGAACGGACCGATCATAATGACACTTGAATTTTTGTTTGTGAGCCTTGTTAGCCAAGGTCGCATCACGAAACTGATCATTGAGTTTCTCAAGGTATAATAAATGCTCTTCAAGCAGTGAAGTGTCTGGCAATAACTATACTGCCAACTTTAGAGACAAGATCTGGCACTCTATGGGAAAGACTGCTTCCATCTCGTAACGAGTTGAAAAGGTGAGAAATCAGTTCTAGTCTTAACAGACGTTCGGTAGGCCCATAATGCCAAGTATAACATAAAATTCCAATTTTAATTGGCCGAATTGATCGTTTGTTGTAGAATGGTACTAAGAGATTTATTTACAGCTTCCACCTGACCATTCGCTTGTGGGTAGTAGGGTGATGAATGTTCTTGCCTCAACCCAAGCTTTGATGTTAACTCAGAAATCATTTTGTTATGAAAGTGATTGCCATGGTCAGTGACAATCTCTCTTGGGACGCTGAACCTTGCTATTATCTGGTTAAACAAAAAGAGAGTTGCAATCTCTCTGTCATCTTTGAACGTTGGCATAGCTTCAACCCACTTGGAGAAGTAGTTGACTGCTACAATGATATAACGGTGCCCCCTTGCTAAAGGGGGGTTGCATGTACTATAATCGATTCCCCACTTGGTGAAGGGACCAACAGTAATTATGGGAAACATGGGAGCAGAGTGTGCCCTCATCTTCCAAGAGAAGATCTGACACGGGTGGCACTTCTTGACCGATTCAACACAATCTTTGATTAATGTCGGCCAAAAGTAACTGACTTGTAGAATATTTTGGGTTTTTTCCAACCCAGACAGATGACCGCCACATGCTCTAGTGTGGCAACCATTAAGAATGATTTATGTTTCTTCATGCATGATACATCGGCGAAGGATGCAATCTACACGTCGACGATATAAAGTGTCCTCGAGTATGAGATAGTTCTTGGCCTAATGGCATATACGACGATGCTCATCACGAGAAGCAGAGGCAGGGTACTTCAAAGTCTGGATATAGACAAGTACATATCCAAACCAGGGGTCCGAAGACATGATCAAAAACATGTCTCCTTTAATAGGAGACTCTTCGGGCATACCATCACCTGACTCGACCAGAAGTTTTGAGATGAGTTCCACAAAAACCAACGACTTTTTGGATTTTTCTGAAACAAAATCTAAGTCAAATTCCTGGAGGACAACTATCAATCTACTGATCTTTCTGCCAATTACTTGTTGTGTCAGCACGTACTGAAATGGATTCACAATGGCAATGATGGTGGTCTTGTGAAACAAAATATAATGACAGAACCATTGGATAACATGAACTGTTGCCAACACAAGTTTTTCAACGTGGGAATAATTGAGTTCTGGTCCAACCAGGCCTCAGATCATGTAATAAATCACATATTCTGAGAGAAAATGATCCTCTTGAACCAAGACCATACCGATGGTCAACTCTGCCGCAACCAAGTACAATAGGAAATCCTTATTATAATTGGGTGGCCGAAGGAGAGGGGCAGTTGTGAGGGTGCTTTTCAACACTTCAAAAGAGCATTGAGAAGCTTCATCCCAATGAAAAGGAATTTCCTTCTTCAGTAAATGCATAAATCCCTTTGTGATCCCGGCATAGTTTGTGATGAAACACCATAAAAAGTTCACTTTTCCCTGTAAACTCTGAAGCTGAAGGATTGTGTGCGGTGGAGGCAACTGAACTATTTCCTCAAGTTTGAGAGGATCGACCATGATCCCTGCTTTTGTAACTATGAAACCTAGAAGACGACACGACATCATGCACAAATTGCATTTGTTTGGATTCATGTGAATCCGGTAGTAGAAACATCACTCAAAGATAAGTTGGAGGTGTGTGGGATCATCAACTCTCTTACAAGATTGTGATGTTAAATCATCAAGGTAGTCGCCGACTATATGTTTGAGATCGTGGAAAGCAAAAGACATGGCCCGACGAAAGGTAGCTCCAACATTTTTCATACCAAAAGGCATCTTCCGATAAGAAAATGTACCCCACAGACAAATGAAAGTGGTTTTGTGTTGGTCTTCGGGTTTGATCTGTATCTGATTGTATCCCGAAAAACCATCCGTGAAATAATAGGCCTTGTAACCTGTGCATTCATCGACTATCTGGTCAATAAATGGCATGGGGAAGTTATCCTTTGGGCAAGCCTTGTTTAAATCATGGAAGTCCATACATACATGAATCATACCCTATTTTTTGTCGACTGGAATGGGATTTGACACCAATTGAGTCAAATGGATGAGGTAGATAAAACCTTCTTTGAGAAGTTTCTGTACTTCAGCCTTAATAGCTTCCGCTTTCTTAGGATTGACTGGACGAAGCTTCTACCAGACCGGCTTAACGTTAGGATAAGTCATGATTTTGTATTCGATGATTCTAGGATCAGTGCCTTGCATTTCCTCATAAGACCAGGCAAAAATGTCGCGCAATTATTTAAATAAATCCATGTAGATTTGAATTTCCTCGAGGGCTTCTGGAGATATCAATAGGTATCATTTCAGCGATGGTTTCCGTATTACCCTCGATGTAAACATCATGTGTAGCCAAGGGATTGATAGGACAAAACCTCTCTCCAGTCATATTCAAAGTGAAATCTCCTACTTAAATTGTTCTTAACTCTAGGAGGAAATAAGATCTGTGATGGAGATCATCCGAGGGTCTATCCGAACTAGTCATTGCTTCAATAATTGCTTCGTTTGAGGGAAAGACTAAGTCTAAAGAATCAGTATCGGCAAGGTAACCTTGAGCCCAAGTAGGCTCAAGATTTAGATCTAACTTCTGTGCGGGAGTCGGATCGGGGTCGACGGAAGCTTGCTGGACTATTGAGTATGAAACTTTTGCCATGGACAAGGGCATGGCCATAACCTGGTGCTCTTTTTATTCTATCGTGGTTGATGGGGAAGGAAGAGTCCACAGATCATTGAAGTAAGTCATATGAAACGACGAGACTTGAAAAATCTCAACCATAGGCTGGTTGGATACAAAATTTACATTGTCAGAAGGAGGTGGGTAATCGAAAGTACCCATCAAAGGTGGGCACAAACCAACCCTTATATTAACAATGTTGGGTTGAGGGTTATCAATCATCGGGACCATGGATGCCCCCGATGAAGGGTCAGGATGAGAGAAAGACAAGTGATCAATGGTAGGATCCAACCCTCGTGTGGAAAAAATAGGACACGAAAAACTGTAGCGACCACTGCTTGCATAGCATAGGTCCAACTCCTTCCTAACAAGAGATTGTAGTCGAGAGATGCATCGACCACTTCAACCTCGATGCACATGGTCTTCCCTCCTAACTGCACAGGGAAAGAGGGGATGATGCCATGTGGTCGGAACAGATGACCGTCGAAAGCAGTAAGAAGAGTTGGTGATAGAGACAAAAGGGGTTGGCCTATGGCCTTCCAACATGCTAACGACATCATGCATGTCGAGGCACCCTCATCAACCACCATGTAGAAAATGTTCCGGGTAAAATATTTTGTGGTGTAAGCCACTACTATTTGAAATGACATTTGGTAAGGGAGATGAGGTTTTAAGTTAGTCATATCAAGCATGATCGTACCAGGATTACAAGTCTCAGCAGATCCTAAGGCGGCTAACAAATCCTTTCTCTAGGAAGGGAAGCTCTGGAGGACCTCAAAAGAAGACATCACACAAGGGGTTTGAGACAAATCCTCCACCATAGAGTAGTTTTGAGCGGCCCTTGCATTTGGATTGTGAGAATCTTTCTTGAATGCACCTTTTGGGATGTGCGCCATTGTTTCACCCAACGTCTTCTCGATCTGGAGAGGAAGAGGTGGGTTTTCAGCTTCTTTACTCTTCTCAGGGGTGTTTGGCATTCCGTAATCACCTTTCATCATATACACATTCACAGACGAAGAATTACTCGAAGATGGAGGGGGTCCTTGAATGCCCCCATCCGTGCTCAGAGAGGCTTGAGTTAAATTTTTCCCATGTTGAAATGGGTTCATTAACACAACAGGATAATGTTGCACCAATAACTTTTGGGCCTCCGTAAGATGAGAGAACTAGTGAGTCGGGTGGTCTTCTATCCATAGGTTACACAGATACTTCTAATTCTTCTTTTCTGTGTTGCCCCCACCATGATTTTTGGTAGGTTTCTTATCCCCCTTACCCTTCTTTTGTTGTTTCTTCTTTCCATCAAGATGTTAAGTGGCCTTTGGGTTTGTCGATTTCATACTGTGTACATATGATGTTTGGGTAGGGGGGGCAGTCGGACCAGTGGTCTGGCTGGCCACTTTCTATTGTATCGACAATTTCTACAATTGTTTTGACAAGTGATCAACGAGCTTCATTTGTGTTGAACCAACAATACCATCGACTTGTGGTCCATATCTCTGTCTGGTCTTTTCAAGTATTGACCGCGGTGCATCTGGGAAAATTTTGTAAAGTAAACCATACTGAGAGTAAATCATCTGTAGTTGTTGAGCTCTCATTATTGCATCTTCTTCGAAAAAAACTCCCAACGTTGCGATGTCTTTGGATAACTGAGGTACCAAAGACTTAAGGAACCACTCAAGCAGGAATTCTGGTGGGACTGACACTTTTATCAAACTCTTCTAGCATCTCCATTCTCGGATGTGATTGCAAATATGATCTGCCTTTGTCTGCTCAAAGTTGGCCAACAATTCGGTGTCGACGTCATATCTCACAGGTAATTGGAGATGGTTTAAGAAATCCATTGCCAGTTCACCAAAGGAAGAGTATCTTGAGCGGTCAAGCTCAATGTACACAACTCCCTATGAGAGTGCATTGAAATAAACACAACTGGACAGAGTCATATTTCAATGAATTGGACGAGCATGAAAGATGAAAGGTAGTCACATGATCGCCTGGATCTTCATTAGGATTAACTTCGAACTTTGGAATGTCTGAAGGAAACTTGGTTGACATAGAAGGCCAACACGGATCGTGATAGATAGGGTTGTTCAATAACTTTTTCAAGTCTGGCAAATGAAAAATTTCCAAAAATGATAGTTTAGGTTTTTTATTATAACCATGGAAAAAGGGGCCTGGAGTTTGACTGGCACCAGGTTGCCAGGAAAATATAGGTTGCTGGCCAGGGTTCTGGTAAAAACCATGGCCATGAATAGCGTACAGATTCTATGCTTGTTGAGACATCATCGGTTGACTCCCGTAATAGAACATAGAAGGTTGGGATTGCGTTGCATTCCAAGGATTTTGGGAAGGGTTGCCCCCTGCCTATTCGACGAGCATAGGTCCGGAACCTTGCCCGGGGTTCCATTGGCTATGGAAGGGGTTGCCCCCGATCGACATCCCTGACAAAGGAACTGATCCCTGCCATGGATTCCAAGGTCCTTGTGAGGAAGGAATTCCTGAGTTTCCCCCCTGTGCAGGAATAATACCCTCCATAGGATTTTGTTGTCCATAACCGCTGTTTCCCCTGGCTGAGACGACAAATGATGAGAAAGAGTTGTTGCCAAATGTACCAAAAAAATAGAATGACGTCGAACCTACCAACATGCTATAAGAAGGAAGTCCTTGAGTACCTGCTCCAAACGAGCTAAATTTTACGTTCGACCAGACGAAATGCTGGTGAGCACTGCCGAGCGAAGGGGACGAAGGAGGTATATGACCCCCTCCGTAAGGGAAATCATTGTAGGAAGTGAAATTTCCCGCAATGGATCCTTGAAGAGGAGCATTAAAGTTCCCTACCCCCATACCTAAAGTTTGTAGAGTGGAGTAGGAAAGGACAGAGTTTGTATCGAAGCTAGGCATCCTGTATGAGAACTGAGGGACTATAGCACTCTGGGTGAAAGGAGAAGTGATCACCATGATAGACAGAATCAGACCATTGCCCGAGGTAGAGGTGGTCGAAACCATGGTGGTCCGGACCGACGATGGTTGGTTAGGAGGTGGAACACCCCCTGTAGTGACAACCGTAGAGGAAATATGATAATTCCTTGAAGAAATCACAACATTTGTTTCCATTGCTTCTTGTGACACTATCTAGCGCTCATAAGGATAAACCTGTACGATGATGGGCATCGATAGATCAATGATTGGAGGTTCGTACGAACCAGTAGCTTCCACTCCAAGGTGTGAAATGGTTGGTTCCTCTGGAATTGAATGTTCTTCTCTTGGATATGGGTCGAGCACAGTTTCCTGGGACCCGGTCGCCTCAAAATACCCTTGATGGTCTAGTCTTCACCTTAGCGGTGGCGGGGGTGGCTCTAGATTAACCGGTGGTAGGCCAATAAGCCTTTGTGACCGGTGGAGCTCCTGATCCTTCACTGTGTGAGAATATCAATGACACACTAGGGATTTCTATTAACGTTCAAGAACCAACACACACTAGAAAAAGTCCCTATGATATAAGAGAAGCATATCACTAGCTAGTTGGAAGAACAGTTACACCAGCCAACACTAGAGAAACTTACCGGTGCAAGTGAAAATTGAATACGGAAGAGACCTCCAGGTATACTCTACAAAGAGTGACCCGATGTCTATCCTAGGTACCACGGTATACCCCCATAGTCACCTGTGTAAGTCTCTAAAATAAATGCAACTAGGTTGCCAGTGCGTAAACAATCACCAGGCAGGTACAATTGATAGTCGGGTGGACTGCAATGAGCAGGGCATCAAGCCCGAAACCTATCAATGGTATCGAAAGAAAGTGTTTTGGAAGAAAACTAAGGACCCTGAATGGATTCGAGACCCATGAAGCTCCATGGAAAATGCGATCAATGAAATCCCAAGATAATCGCTCTATATGCATTCCCCACTACGCTTGGTCTGGCTTTAGAGGGGTTATCTCTGATACCTTTCCGCACACGACCTCATGTTTAGCCCCTATGTTAGAGGGGGGTCCCAGATAAATTTCACGATACTGGAATTTTTAGCACTCCCTAGCACAAATTCTTATGTTTGTTTTTGTAGCCTCGAAGAGTTTCCTCTCCAATCCTAAATCAAGGCTCTGGCCTAGACTAGTCGATGGACCCTACAAACATAAAGTCTAGTTGATTTTAATTAATCATTAATTTTTGTGGCTTGTCTTAAGTCAAAGGAAGTGGAAATGAAGCTAGTGATGTATTTGGGAGACGAAGAAGAAAACAAACAGAAAGTTGTAAACAAAATTACTTCTTCTTGACAAATTCAGATTTGCACATTTAAACTCTTTAACCAACTTTT
This sequence comes from Picea glauca, assembly GCA_000966675.3. Lineage (NCBI taxonomy): Eukaryota > Viridiplantae > Streptophyta > Pinopsida > Pinales > Pinaceae > Picea > Picea glauca. Next base: position 13,156 of record JZKD02S1998220.1, read on the forward strand.
CAAACTACTTTTTTTTTCTAAGATATTTTAACAGAAAACTCAAAACAAGCTTTCGCTCAACTACGAGCTACTTATTGTCCTCGATCAACTAGCCAAGAACTTACAAAAGAATTCTTTTTCTTGATTATTAATGCAAACAACCAACTAATTATCCAAACAAAGAAACTTAAATCTATACTTTTTTTTATTATGCTTCCAAAACAAGAAATTTTAAAATGTATTATTTTCTTCTTTTCTGAAGCAAAAGGGGAAAAATAAAGATAATAAAAAACCAATAAATGACTTCTATCCCACATGCAGATTGTAGGGAGTCATTGACCAAACCCAAAAATGATGATTGGAAAAGACTCGAAGACTTGTCTCAAACCCTATAAAGAAAACACAAGAAATCTTTGAAAAAAGAAAAGCTAAACTGAAGTCAAACCTAAGCTACATAATGTTATAACAGAGACCAGGAATAGATCAAGAAAACCCCTGGGAGTACAACTTCTGATAGGGAAGAGGATGACCGCCCCTTATTAAAAAAACAAAATTTCTCAACACAGGCACGCTATTGACACTTCAACAGCCAGCGTATGTATGCGGGCTGTCCAAAGGTAGGGTGCGTATGTACGCCTGCAGGCTCACTACAGGCCGCGTACACCTCTGTAACTTCTCAATAATGAAAACTAACAATCCAAAAAATTAGGCAGGGAGTACCGGTATTGAAAACCAGAATCCCTTAAGGAAATAGAAACTTACTTTGATAAAGAAAATGCATAAAGAATTTTGATAAAGAAAAGATAATATATGGTTATACCTAGGCTATAGACTGCAAAAACAGAGACCAGGACTAGATCAAGAAAACACCTGAGAAGGATCACTTCTAACAGGGAAGAGGATGACTACCTCTCCTTTAAAAAAAAAAAAAATTGAACTCAGGCACGCTACTGACACTTCAACAGTCAGCGTATGTACGCAGGTTGTAGAAGGGTAGAGCACGTATATACGTGCGTAAGCATTCTACAGGCTACATATACCTCTGTAACTTCTCGAAAAAGAAAGAAGCAGTCAAGCAATCAAAGTAGGGAGTACTAGTATGGAAGACCAGAATCCCCATAAAAAGGTAATCAAACCAATTTAAAACGCCCAAAAAGTATCCCCAAAAATCCCTAGAGATCTTCCCCAGTACGGTCTCCAATTCTGATGTGGGTTGGAAAACCCCCTACGGATTAGCACTAAGGATTATGTAATGCATGCAGAAATAACCGTCTAAAGTCTCCTACTTTTTACTATTATCCTGGCATAGAACCCACATTCATGCATAAAACGCAAGGATAAAAGGATCTGGTAACTCTACCTTGAACTCCGCATTTGATGTCAATCCTTTTGCATTCAGTTTATCCTGGACTGCAAGTATCCTCCCAAAGCCAACCTACATTCACAAACAGACAAACAAAGAACTATGAACATGCATATCATATATAAATTAGTGGGTTAGATGTTCTAATAAAATACAAATCAAAACTGAACATTGAACACCTCGTATGGCGGGACATGAAAAGTAATTCTTTTTATTAACCTCACAAAAGTCACTTACAATGGTGAGATCGGCTACTAATCCTCGAATCTGATCCTGGGCTTCTCTTCAACTATGCACCAGCTGCTTCCAAATATGCTTCTCTTCTTCAGTTCTCACAAAATAGAATACAAAAAAGGGCAGAGTTTCTTTGCTCTTATTTTCTCTCTTGAAATGGGACCCCTAACTCTTATTTTATAGGCTAAAAGAGGGTAGTTATCCGGTTGAGTGACTGACTATGGGTGGTCAAATGGTTTAGGCAATTACCTGAAAATCTGTATTCCATCTACAACTTTCTATTTTTTGTGCTTTTGTTTGTATACGCGGGCTGTAATGGGTCAGCTAGCGTATATACGCGGGGAGCAGTGGTAGCGTATATACGCGGGGAGCAGTGGTGCAGGGCATGGACATCTTCAAAAGGATGGTTTTTAGAAGAGTTGTTCAAGGGTGGCTTGGAAAAAATGGCAAGTGAGATGGCATGATTCCAGGTATGCATGTCTAGTACAAATTAGGGTGACAACACTTGTGTTAAGTTAATGAATGATAAATCATCTCTACAAGTATTACAAGTTATGTTAGAAAAGTTCAATTTTGAAGAAGGGATAAAGATAGTAAATCATGTCCATATGAAGAGAAGAACAAGTAGGGAGTTCAAATTGAATGAAAATATTGGAGACTTTAATATGGGTGACATAATATTAGATTTGGGATCTGAGGTAAATGTTCTTCCTAAGAAAACATGGGAAGAAATGGGGGAATATACACTGGGATATTCACCTATTCAGCTGAAACTGAAAAATCAATACATAGTGTTACCAATTGGTAGATTGAAAGGAAGACTAGTGGATTTAGATGGTGTGAGCACTATG
>JZKD02S1998220.1:18260-29763 GCA_000966675.3 Picea glauca
CTCAGGTAACCCTTAAAGTGTTTGGCAAGTGGGAAGTAGGATTTATAGGACCAATACATTCACCATCTAGAAGATCAAGAGCAAGGTATATCATTACAACGATAGAATATTTAACGAGATGGGTGGAAGCACCAAAAATAAAATATTGCAGTGCAGAGACTGCAACACAATTTTTGTTTGAAGAAGTAATCACAAGATTTTGATTCCCTAGAATTATGATGAGTGATCAGGGAACTCATTTTATCAATAGTACCATCCAGGAAATGACTGAAGAATTTGAAATACACCATTAGAAGAGAACTCCATACCATCCTCGGTCTAATGGAACAACAAAATCATTTAATAAGATATTGGAGAATGCCTTAACTAAGATTTTCAGCATAAACCTGGATGATTGGGATTTGAATATACCAACAATATTATGGGCTTATAGAACTACATGCAAGAAACTCACAGGGAAGACACCTTTCTGATTGTTGTATGGGAAAGAAGAATTAGTCCCTTTGGAATATTTGAGACCTAGTCTAAGCATTTCATCCATTAAAAATATGACAAAAAGAGGCGCAACTCAAGAAAGATTGTCTCAACTCAAGGAAATAGAAGAAGACATGATTATGGTTGGTTTCCATTAGGAAGTACAGAAAGAAAACGAAAAATCTTGGCATGATAGGCACATTAAGAAGAAAAACTTTAAGGAAGGATATCTAGTTCTCATATATGAAATAAAATATTTACAACACCCACGAAAATTCAGGATGCATTGGCTAGGGCCAAATGAGATAAAGTTTGTCACAGATGGAGGTGTTGTGCAGTTGTAGGATATAATAGGAAAAGAGATTCAAGGATTGGTGAATGGTAGTCGACTAAAAATGTATAGGGACAATTGACTCAGTAACCCTTAGTAGATGTAGCACAAAAAAGTAGATATGTACATAGTGTATATAGTAGGAGTTAAAAGAGAAAAACAAGAAGAAAATTTGGAAAAACAAGAAAAATACAAAAATATGTAGTAGATGGATAAATGGTAGGCGGGCAGTTAGATGATACTACACACAATAGAAGCTAGTAAGTGGTATGATATAACCTGAAGATACTTTGTGCTAGAAAAAGGTGACAAGAAAGAAAATAAAGTGCGTCAAGATAAAGAGTGGTCGGAAAAATGAAAACCAATGAATGAAAAAGTAGAGCACGACAAAACATTTATGACACAAACTATGAAAGAAGGAAACTTGCAAGGAAAGACTCATTATGACATTGAGAAAATGACAAATGAGGAGCCAAAACGTAGTGTGAGAAGGTGATTTTGAAGATTTCAGTGAATATTCAAAGTATATTTTGTAGGATTCAACATAATGGTGCAACCGAAGATTAGAGCTCCCAGTCGAGTCGCAAGGAAAACATGTAGTTTCATGAGATATCCATAGGAAAAAGTCACATAAGTAAAAAACCATATTTAGTTGGAAGGAGTGGTATATGTGGATGCCATCCCATCTCTATTTATTGAAATAGTCAGTCCCATGATGGTAAAAGAACAGGATCCAACGACATAGGTAATGGACATCGACTCGAGGGGAGAAGAAAAAAAACCTATCGTAGAACAAAACCCTAAACAACAACTTGGGCTAGGTGAAACTTAACATATGAATAAAGAAGACAACCAATGAACATAGTCATATGAGCCAAGAGGATATGCCAGAGTAGCACAACAACCTATCGCAAAACCAACACAACAATCAGAAGAACAGGTGCAGGTGGAGGATGTTACAAACAAGAAGAATTATGATGCAGAAAAAGATGAGGATGCGCACCAAGAAGAAGGTCCATTGGAATTGATAAAGAAGTAAAAGGGAAAATAGATAGTGCAAACATCACTATGGAAACATAAATAAGTAACACTGACACTACCACGCATAATCGAAGGAGTCACTATCCTTCCTAGCATATTACGATGTGTGGATACAATGAAATATCTGGACCATGATATTGTAGATAGGGACAAGTTCCCTGATTTTGTGCCAAAATTATACATGGAGAGAAAAGGAATAGGTCTGTGAGGAGATCCAATTTTAGAACCAAAGCAATGGATTGTAGGGTTCTATAACACAAGTATCATGAACCTGTTGGAAATTCCCTACTTTAAGAGAGGCAAAGATGTGAATGCATGTGAGAAACATATATTAACACTAGTTCATGAGGGTATTCTATGGATGGATAGACTAGTATCAATAGATGTAGATTTAATTGAAAAAATAATAGGTTTTCCAACAAATGGAGAAAATCCAGAACAATATTTGGATGACAAGATTAAGGAGAAAGTACTGGTAGAGGAGATAAAGAAGAAGTACAGTACTGACATAGGATCTAGGGGGTTGATAATTAGCAGGATCAATGAACCAACAATTGGATTGATGACAAATTTGATGGCTTGTGAAATTCTAAGGAAATGTCGCAAGGAAGAAGCACCTACAAGGGTTATAGCAACAATCACACTGTGTGCGAGGGGAGTCTACTAAGCTAGGATCCGTATTTAATGAATTTATTTTTGGATGACTACAAGGATGTGAAAGACTTAGGAACATAGTTCCATTATGTATGGTTGATAATAATGATAACTTTGGGGGTTTTGGGAGAACCCAAATATAGTGTCTTTTACCCGAGACTAGGGAAGTGTTGCGCATCAAAGTATACAACATTATGGCCCAATTCAGACACAAAAATAAGGAAGGTAAATTCCAACATATTTGCTATATATTATGACGAGATGTAGGAAAAGGTGGCTAATAAATGGAGGATACCACCAGAAGTGGTGGAAGAGAATAAAAACATAGCTAAATTTCAGACATCCATACACAAAATGTGGATCCAGGCCAAGAGGGATCCCAAGAAGAATTCATTACAAATGAGGTACTGTGTGATAGGAGAAGAAGTGAAATGGGCCATGAAATACTGGCTTGAAGAATGGAAGGTACCAGTAGTTTCCAAGAAGGTAAAAAAGGGTAAGCAACAAGTAGAAGCTGACCCATAGAAAAAAATCAGACAGTCCAACAGTGAATACGAGGAAGGAAACTGAGTGCGCAAAGGAAACATGAGGGAGAGAAACAATTAGAAAACAAAGACAAAATAATACTATACCAAAGCCCTCGGCGCAGGAGAAGGACCACACAAAAGTAACAAATGAAGGAGAACAAAAGGACATTAATGTTCCTATGCAGGAGGAACTAGGAGGAGTAGATTTCCCAGACCTGGACATACCAACTACTACAACGCATATGTAGACATTTCTCATGAAGAGGTTAGTAGTACAAGAAGGAGGCCAACAAAAGGAGATGAAGGTGCATAAGAGAGTCCCCGAGCTTACATTGACAGAAGATGTGTTAGGTATCTAGAGAGGTAGTGGGGGGCCCAGAGGGCCCATAGTGATAATAGTGGAGGCCACTCAATGTAAGGTGGACTATATCTACTATATTATTAAATAACGCCCACAATGGTAGTTAGATATAATAAATGTAAGAATATTTACTGGAAGGTTCTACTTATAGAAGGTTCCTCCTGTAGAATGATATTAGGTTGTTGGTAACACTATATAAAGGATTCAAGCAATGTAATGGGATATGAAGATAGGTATTGTATTTGGATCTGAAGTTCATTAGGAGGTTTCCCCCTTGAAGAGGAAAGTGAACAAGAGAGGATCCATTGTATGGTGTTGCCCTACCTCAAGGTTTTTCTATAATAAAAGTGTTGTTTCTTCTATATTTCTCTCTGGATCTATTGTGTATTCTATATTTTTGGTGATTATATTTATATATCTACTCAAGTAATTAACAATTGGTATCATAGCACTTTCCTTGGCAGGAATTGTGGGCAATTTGTTTTCTATTTTTGCATATTTTTTTGGATAAGAAAAAGAGGGCAGCGACATTCTGGACAATTTATGTATATTTATATGATTTTTTTTCATAAATAGGTTGTATATATGATTTACACTCAGAAAAAACACCCAATTAAAAAAACAATCGTATGAAATAGAGTCCAAGAAGTTAAGATAACGACATTTTAAAATCTGCAAATTTTTAGAATTTTTTCTTCGGACAATGACACTATTTTTTGATTTCTGTATCACCTAGAGGAAAAATTTTCTAAAACAAAATCACATATATGAGTTCCTTTTTTAAAAATAGTTTATTTCAAAAAAAAAATACCCAAATCAGAGATCCAAAAGTGAAGATATCACTGATTTAAAATCGGTCATTTTGGGGGGTTTTTTGTGACGGTAACAGAATTGCAGAGTTCATAACTTTGCATAAGGTGTTCATATTTCTACCAGATAAATTACATTAGATACATTATTTTAATATTTTTCTTTTTGTACATTATATGTGGTGTTTCCTGTGCATATGCACTCTCAACTCATGGAAATTCTATGAAAGGTTGAAGTCCTCAAAGTCGATATGCATGACCACTTGCAAGGCATCAAAGCTAGTCTACATGACCACACAGAAAGTTATCACAATATTCAATAGTCATTGGCTCTCCTATGTCTCAAACCCATTTCCTCCAAAGGGATGCTTGACCTCTCGGTCTTGGATCATTCAAGTCATTGAGCCAGATGGCTCGTCGTGCTCCTAATGGGAACCAATTTCACTACTATAAATGGGCATAATTTCTGATGCCCTATTGTTGTACCCCTGACGTTTGACGTCGCTCAACCACTGCTTATGAGGGCTCAAAAGGCACTGGAAAATCTCCTGTGGTTTTTCCGACGTTGGACTATTGTCGGTATTCCGACTCCCCTAATGTCTGATGACCAACGACCTTTAAAAAATTAATTTCAAAGGACAACCAAAAAACTACCGATGATGTCCATTGGTCTACCAACGAATACTCTGATGCTATCCTGCCGATGCGACTGACGAGCGTATTGTAGTTCCGACACTTTGATGGGAGCATTTCCTGTCAGAAGTCCGACCTGTAGTAGTCGGAAGACCGACATACCTGAATATTTAAAAAAACAAATTTGTTGAAAAGAGGCAAGGCATTATTTTTCTCAAGTTTATAAAAGGCATAGAAGGTTTCTTCAACACTGACCATCCCATTCTGGTTGCCAAATTCTACAAGATCCTGTAGAAAATCATCGGTTGTCTCAAGCTTCACCAAAGGCAGAGATGGATTGGTTGTTGCAATTGGAAATGGGGCAAAGAAATGGCATGGAATTTATCAAAAGATGATTCTATCAAGTAATAGGGAAAATAAATGGCATGTAATTTATCAACATTAGTCCCTCATGGCCGCATAAATGTATTGTCCATGTTCATACCAAACCAAAATTTATTCACATGTAGCACTTATGGGATTCACAAAATGGGTTTAGTAACTCTAATCATCTAGTCATACCATTTTTTGAAAGTGGCCTCATTGAATGCAAAATTCTTAGTGTCCTTCCAACTCTTCCAAGCATCAAATTGAAATGAAAGAATTTGTTGATTGGGCATGGGATGAAGTTATCTTCCCTACAAGGGATTCCATTTCTACATCCCAAAAGAAACCAATGGATAGCCAAAGATGAATTAGGTGGATTATGTGTGGGGATTAGCACATGCCTAAAAGACTTCATCTATTAATAACTTAAACCATTTCAATTTATTTCCCTGCACACATAATTTAGTGACAAATTGGGCATCCAACTTGAATTATTCCTAGGTGTATTTACACATGAGATGGATTGCAATCAACTAGCAAGACAAATGGCCCTCGGGGTTAATAATCAATGAGATGATGGAACCACAACCTCCCCTATATGTACCATAATTGTGATATAGGCTAGGTTCATCCTTATTGCGACCATGCTTCCTCATAACTTGAAATGCATGGGAGACATATTCTCCCTCCATAGACAACCTTGTTAAAATGTGTGCATCCTGCACATGTTTAGCGTATTCCCTTTCAATCCATATGTAATGCCAAAGACCAACAAGTCATGCAACACCACAAAATTATATTTACAGAGAGGTTCAAACATAGGCTTCCAAACTATGGCAATTTCACTAGACTCAAATGGAATGTAATCAAGATAGGCTTCATGTCTAGGAACAAGTAATCATCAATGAAGTTTTTGTTGACCAGTCTCATTTTCTCAACCTTCCAATGTAAATCCTATAAAAATTCAACTCTCAAATCATAGAAATCTATTGAAACTGTTTCTTTTTTTCACAGTATAGCTTTCAGAGCCAAAACCTTTCTTGCCAATTCCTTACAAATCTAATAAAAATAAAACTAGATTTTATCACTCTAAACTCTACAAACTCTCGTCAATGCCTTACCCTTCTTGTCAATGCCTTACCATTTAGATTTTGCCAAGAACAATCTGTTATACCAAGCAACATTCTTAAGAAAAATCCTCTTCTAATTTCTCAGGTGAAAAATCAGTTGGTATTGGTTGGAGAATTCCCTTGTCTTGTATAAGTCTCAGCCATGGACACTCTGATTTTACGCCTGAGAAATTAGAAGAGGAGATTTTTGGCAGAATTCACTTGTATTGTATAGGTCTCAACCATGGACTCTCAGGCTTAAAGTTCTTTAAAACCTACATACAACAATGACCAAATTACTTCAATTGTCAATAAACAACTTCAATAGCTAAATATTGTCTAACCTTCAATAGCTAATTAAACAACTTATAAGTATTTAAACAAATACATATCGATCCTTATGGGTATGGGGAACAATATCACATCCYADAAATTGTACAAAAAATTGCAATGGAGGCCAGTTCAGATTTTGTCGGAATTACATATTTAGCCCCAGGAGAATCAAAACAATGTTTAGTATAAAATAGAAATAGACGCACTGCAACTTGATAGCCTTTTTATCCCAAATCCAGTTTTTTGTGAGTCGATATTAAAACTCTTGGATGAGACCACCAATGACAAACATAAGAGGATTTAAAAGATAAATAAAAAATAAGGGCCATAACCATACTCTAGCAACAAACACAAAAATTGCGATAGCTACCAACTCTGAAGTATATATTTACCCTAAGGTGAATCAAAACAATCTTGAGAATAAACCATTGTAACAATCATTGTTTTTTATCAACACAAAATTAAATCACAAAATCGTTTACAAAAGACAAATGCCACTTATAGCTCAAATTTAATGTAGAAAATAGAAATCGACGTGCTACAACTTGATATCCTTTGAGCACATTGGACAGGGCCGCTATTAAAAAAAAAAAAAATAGGGTTTTAAAAGAAGAAAGGAGAAACAAGGAAAATTCTATAACTAGACCATATAATAGAATAAGCTTTGCAATTTCAACATATGGCCAACATATAAAATTGAAAACCAACTAATCACTAAATATTGTCTAACCTTCAATAACTAATTAAGAAATTATATAACTATGCGATTTATGAAACATTACTTTGGAGATTATAAAAGAAAAATACACCCTTCAAAACAATGATGCATCATATATATAATTAAAACTTCTAGACCAAACCCCTTATTTCTGCTAGTTTCACCTCCGAGTTACAGTGCCATGAGTTGCTTCATGCTCAATAGTTTTTCCATCAGGAATAACCTGGACAAGACAACGAAATCCAAGATTATTCAATGGACATATTTAACCTCCAGGATATTCCTACTCAAGATAATAGATCCCTACATTGGACAATCTAGAATATTAAATAAAATATGTATTTAAAAAAAATTATTCAACTACAATTAGTTACTATACGTTAAGATGCACTAAATTGAGAATGTCAAAACATACCTTGACAATGCTTACAAGCACCTTATTAGCCTTTTTTTGGAGTAGCCCCTCATCATCCTAGATTCAAACATTGAATTACTCACTGAGAACAAACTACAAACGTGATAGTTATAGAACTAGAAATAACTCCTAAATGGGTTGCTCTTGGTTTCAATAATAATTTATTGGAGCCGTCTAATCTTTCAACAAACCTCCCTCGATCTAACGGAGCAACAATGAAGTCAACATTCGCTTTGTTGTTGCTCCGGTGGATTGAGAGAGCTTTGGTCCAAGATTAGCCAATTCCTAATTTATTCTTTACTAAAAAGGGCCAACCATGTGAAGGTGGAAGCTCTTATGGCCCCTCCCCCCCCCCCACATCACTCTCAATTCCCCAATACCCAATCTAACTGATATATTTAGGGTAAAAACTGAAGTAGACAAAAATTTAATAATTTTTCTCACAATATGCTTACTACAGATCGGATCTAAACATAAGGGTAAAAAGAAGATAATAGAAATATAACAAAAATTTTCAGATCACATCAAGAAGATAAACATTGATAGCAATTGAATATCAATTCATAATCTAAACATACTATGAAGATAGGTTCTGCTGTAAAATAATTCAATGATCTTCAATATGAAACTGAACAATGAACATAATAAATAACAGTAGTAAAAGAGATAGGGTTAGAAACTTACCTAAGTGTAGAAACCCCCATAGATGTACTTAGTAAAGGGATAAGTTTCAAGCACTTACCTGAGGGTAGACCTTACCAAGTGAGAGAGAGATGACCAGCAGGAAAAATAAATCACAGCAGACCCCAAAAACAAGATGACCTCAATCAATCAAAGAACCCTTAGAGACCAATGTTTCCTTGTAACCATCCATTTTGGGTCACGTTGCTCTTAACACATTAGGAAAACTATGGAGGGTCACGGAAGCCTTCCTTGAGGCATGCCACACAACACATAAGTACAACAGAGGTCACAAGAGGTAGAGGCAAGTTGACAGTGCCAAGGTTAGGCTGCGACAGGGTCAAGGCAGCCACGACAAGGCTACCGAGGGGAAACTACAGGCTGACAGTGCCAAGGATATGCTGGGGCAGGGTCAAGGTTGCCGAGGGGCAGCTAAAGGCTAACAATGCCAAGGATAGGCTGCGGTAGGGTCAAGGCATCCACATAAAGGCTATCGAGGGGCAACTACAGGCTGACAACGCCAAGGTTAGGCTACAGCAGGGTCAAGGCAACCATGACAAGGCTGTCGAGGGGCAGCTATAGGCTGACAGTGCCTAAGATAGGTTGCAGTAGGGTCAAGGCTACCGAGGGGCAGCTACAGGCTGACAACACCAAGGATAGGCTGCGACAGGGTCAAGGAAGCCACAACAAGGCTGTTGAGGGGAAACTACAGGCTGACAGTGCCAAGGATAGGCTGCGTCAGGGTCAAGGCAACCATGACAAGGCTATCGAGGGGAAGCTACAGGCTGAAAACGCCAAGGATAGGTTGCGACAAGGACAAGGCATCCATGACAAGGCTGCTGAGGGGCAGATAGAGGCTGACAGCACCAAGGATAGGTTGCGACCAACACATAAGAGGGGGAACCTAGCCACAATAAGGGTGACCAAAATATACAAGTCAACAAGAGGGGCTTAACCAATCACAAGATAACAACATAAAGAGTCATCTCTCTGTCAAAAGGTCGAATCATAATGTGGGGGTGTCATCCTTGTACAAAAGGGGTTTCCACACTTTGATGTGGGATTTATACCTTCTAGTCTAATCCAAGGGTCAAATGGTCAAAGGAAAAGAAAAATAACACTATCTACTAGATAATATGCATTAACAATATTCAAAAAATGTCACGAAAAAGTAAATTTATCAAGAACTCGTTGAAAGACAAAGCAGAAAAAAGGTATGCAAGACCTTAATATTGACAGGCATATGTGATTTTTTTTTATTATAAATGATCGGTATTATAATATTATACATCAGTACTAGGTTTTTTTTTTCTTTGCACGACTTGCTGCTAATTTCCTAAGTATTTCATCGATATCTGTGTCATCTACTTTTATTGCGTGCTCTTCTATTGTTTCTTGTCCTTGCATTCTCGCACGCATTGCATTCCTTGTCACGTACTCATGGCGTTGAGGTACCAGATGCGGGTCATCGCCTACAACGACAAAAAATATTAAATTTATAGGGCAAGTTATTGAATACGATTGATTTAGTTCATTAATAAGAAAAAATATGACTGGAATGTAATAATTTACCTACCCTGTGGTCCTCTTCTGTTAGAGGATCTCAATGTATGTCGTGCAGCTCTACCACTAAAACCACAAAATTTATAAGTAGACAATCATAATTGAATTTGTAAAAAGAAAAAATAGAATCAAAAAATTCATAAGTACGAAATTATTAAGTTATATATGATTAATATACAACCATATTACCATTGTGGCTCTCATGTGCAACAACAACATGGGGTTGCACCGACCCAGTTATGTTAGGATCAGGTTGCACCTCACTTTCAGGAGGCTGCACCTCACTGTCAGGAGGCTGCACCTCACTTTCATGGGGCTACACGGAAGCACCATCTTTTGGTTTCTCTCTACTATCAATGTAGTGTACCCTTTTCACTACCGAGGTTTCCAAACCTCTCAGTTACCATTCTATACATGGATGTTTACATAATTCGTACATGAATTATAACCACATGTATTTAACAAAATTAAACACACTTAATTCTCAGAGTAAAATATATAAGTTACTGTTACCATTAACAAACCATAGCATTCAACAGTAAATCATTTACACAGCGGAAAGCATGATAATATATACAGTACAGTCATGCCAAATGTGATAAAACATAATTCAAATACTTATCTTTTAACAGCTGTAGAATTCACCAACCAAGTGTAGGCCTTCCACGAACCTCCCAGCCTTAGACCACACTGTTCATCAGCTCAATAGTGGGTCACCCTCGAGTTGGGACCGAGCTCCACCCTAAGGCAAGGAATCCTAGGCTAGGCTGAGGTTACAGGGAAGATAGCACATACACATCACCAGGAAGAAAGCTCTCCCAGGAATCTCCCACGCTCACTGTCCACAGACCCTCATTCCCCACATGCCTGTTCCACCCCAGGAGAGTGCACCTTCTCTGTCACCTAGACAGTCCTTCGGCTGCCAATCTCCCTTACCTTGGGTTACATGAACAAACCGGACCAGAATTCTCCGGGCTCTATGGAAGCTACAGGGTTCCTTCCAGGAGTTCTCTTCTCCCTCTTTGCACTCTCTTACTTGGAGGAGTCGCTCACAGGCCAACAAGCCTCACACAGTCCAGTACTGCGTGGTCACAAAAATCCATGGAAAACACAGACAAATGCTTCCCAAAACGGTTCAGCGGTCACAGGATAATCTCACGGGATGATTTCGGAACAGGGACTTCCCACACAGGCTAGCTCAGCTTCCCCGAATAACAAAGATACTTCCACTCAATTCAGCACAAGCTTCTCGTTCAGTCAGATTGAATGGATCAGAACCCCCTCATGGCTTATTGCATTCGTTTTATTTGCATGCAACAGGGTTGACACTTGTCACCCTGGAAACTGCATGCTTTCCATCCGTACGCCTTCCTCCCACCACTTGGGAAATCACGTGTCCTTCCAAAGGACTTAAGATAAAATAATATGCACATGGATCTTTTTGGAAATAATATTAAAATATTATTCCAGGCCTAAGCCCCCTAGGCT